>JANHFR010633988.1:0-10680 GCA_032468015.1 Mimophis mahfalensis | reverse complement strand
GTGAGATTCGAACATGCCTAATTACAGGCAGCTGGCTTGCTAGGCTAAGTCCTTGCAGCCTGCTCCACCAAGGTCTTTGTGCTAGGACTCAAACTCCTTTTGTAAGACTGTTGTCCTAATTGTGGCCCTTCCTCCTATCCCTCCAGGTTTCTCTTACAATATATTATGTCAAGTATGACTCATTCTTCTTTTATTTTGGCCGTGTGATCACTAATTGACCCTTAGTAAAATTTTCCAGGATCGCAATTATATCTAAAATTGAACCATCTTATAAAATATCTCAAAAAACGTTTTTGCTTTTTATGTCAAAACTTGCCAAAAGCATTTTTAATAGATTTCATATTATCCAAGAATTACTAGAAGATGATCATGTCACCCAAGTCAGTATTAAAATGCTTCATTCTAACAGGAAACTAATGTTCCACTGGACACTATTCATGATTTAGCTCATTTGTAAAGCCAAAAGATATTGTTTTTTTTATTCTTAAAAATGCCTGCATTCTTTTAGTGCCCTTGGACAAGTAAGTAAGACTTCTTCTTCCACAGTGAGCCATTAGATGATGTTGAAAAATGATCTGCCAATAGCAGGAGCAAAAAGGATTTGAGAAAGCTTTATCGTGGTAGGCAGAATAAAGATTTATGGCAGGCTCAACTTGAATCAATCAATTTCAAAACTAGCCAAAACAACTGACACTAACTAAACAGAACTACTTAACACAGTGGTTCTCAACCTTCCTAATGCCGCAACCCTTTAATACAGTTCCTCATGTTGTGGTGACTCCCAGCCATAAAATTATTTTCACATACACCTATATTTGTATTGAAATATGTGTTTTCCGACGATCTTAGGCGACCCCTGTGAAAGGGTGGCTCGACCGCCCAAAGGGGTCCCGACCCACAGGTTGAGAACCACTGACTTAACAGAATCTATATTAATAAATAAGTTCTGGTGGTAGAAGTTTGGTTAATTCAGTTTTTCTTTTCTGACACCATGAAAGCAAAAGCCCTGTGATTTTTCCAACATTCAATATTTAGGGGTGACTTGCTTCCCAACACGGAATGTCTTCTTAATTAACATAAGTAATAACTTATGATAAAGGTATTGTTTGGAAAGTCTGCTGTTTATCAGTGATCCAAAATGTGAAGTACACTTTTATCTGTTGCAACAGTTGTGCACTTGCTACCGCCTGTCAAGTGTGAACATTTAAAGGTCATGGATTGCTAGAAAGACTTTCTTCTTATTTCCTATATAAAGTTATAGGAAAATAATATGAATTTATTATAATATATATGCATATGTTGTGAATATATATATTATATATTCAACACAATATAATGTTACATTATATTATTATAACCAAATATGATACAATCATCTGAATACTGTGATGAATACTGTGATTAATACTGCTCGAATCTGTGATAAAATTAAGTTAGTGTCTGTTTTTTACTCCCTTTCTCTTTATTTTATTCCATAATGATATATATAAATCCCTAAATAAGGGAAGCTAGACTTGAGGCCAAAGCAAATATGAATTATGCTGAATGACATTCCCTCCTGTCCCAGATAAATAATTTCATTCTGTTCATAAAAAATATCCATATACTTATAAGGTAAAAGTAGAACTGAAAAACTATCTTTCCAATGAATATATTTAATACTCTATCATTTTGTAGAAACTAAGTGATTTCATCTTATTACACTACAGGTTGATTATAACAATTCAGAGTTTTAAAGTTGTGACTAAATTAGCTTTATTTATTAATGTATTATACATAGACAATACAGTTTTTTCCTCTAAAGGGAAGCATCAAAGAACTAATAATAAGAATATCTATAATATTAATAACCAATATTCTAAAACACAACAATATTCTAAAGGCTCACTGGAGAAGAGCCTAATGCTGGGAAAAATTGAGGGCAAAAGAAGAAAGGGACGACAGAGAATGAGGTGTCTGGATGGAGTCACTGAAGCAGTCAGTGTGAGCTTAAATGGACTCCAGGGGATGGTAGAGGACAGGAAGGCCTGGGGGAACATTGTACATGGGGTCGCGATGGGTCGGACACGACTTCGCAACTAACAACACCAAATTCTAAAGCAGAGTAAAATAACAAAAATAACAGAACCAAAATAACATCCAGAGGATACCAATTGTATAATAAAACCTTCAAATTTATTTTAAGGAAGAAATCAGATTTTTTTTAAAAAAATACTATTGATTTCAGTAACCTTAAAATATCAGAACTACCCTCCTCCAAACAATATCAATATATGAAAGCTAGGAAAATTCAGTTGCATGTATTTTCCTAATGGTGGAGGTAACAATGAGTGGGAGACATATACGCTTAGTGGCAATTTACACTCCAAATACTAGACAAGACAATTTTTACAGGAAACTACATAAGAAAATAATTGAACTAAATGAAAATTTATCTATATTGAGTGATTTCAATGCAATTGTGGATACAAATATGGACTACAAAATAGGAGCAGTGACTAAGAAAGACAGAAGAACTCTCCCCAAAGCATTCTTTACAGTGGTGGATGAGCTGGTATCCAAGATGGTTGTCGAGAACTTCACCTTGAGAAAAGGCAATATACATTTTACTCTAATAAACTTTTATCATGGTCCAGAATATGATGTTGATATCAGCAGAACTCATAACAAGAGATACATATTGAAACAGGTACTTGGGTGGACCACAACCCAATGACAGGCATTTGGAAAGGGCAAACAAAATGGGCAAGATAAACAATGAATCAATCTATACTACAAGAAAAAGAATTTGTTCAACTTATGGAGAAAGAATTGGCTTTTTTCTTTAAAGAGAATAAGAATGACAACACATTGACACAAAACATTTGGGATACAGCTAAAGCATATATAAGAGGATTGGTTATTACATATGTGGCAAAGAGAAATAATAGAAAAGGGCAAACTCAATGAACATTAGAGGTGGAATACAAAAAATTGGAGAGAGAACTACAAAGAAATCTCCATCAAAAGACTTTAAAAAGCAAATATAAATTGAACTTGTTACAATGGCAACAACCTATAAGGAGAATTATATAAGATGTTTTATAGATCGCAACAGGCCCCATCAAGGCTAACAAGAATGTTTAAGGACAAATATGCTAAATGTTGGAAATGTCAGTGGATGCCAGGGTCATACTATCATATGTGGTGGACATGTGTAGAAGCAAGAAAGCATTGGTTGAAAATACATACTTAGCTAGAAAAGATGACATTGCAATATATTGAGATGAAACCAGAAATATTTTCATCAGTAATAATACCAGAAAATTATAGTAAGGATGATGCATATTTGATTACTCATGTATTAACTGCAGCAAGGATTGTATTTGCACAAAACTGGAAGAGTGGAATAATACCTACTGAAGACAATGTGATAATAAAATTTTTAGAATGTGCAGAAATGAATAGGTTAACATTGGGAATTAAAGAGAAAGAAGATACAGAATATTATAAAATATGGGAAACCTTTTATCATTGGCTAGAGGATCGATTTGACAAGGATTAATAGTGAATATTAATGTTGAAAATGTAACCATTAGTGTAAGAATGATTTAAGAAGATAGAGGAAATGTAACAAAAATTTGAAACACAACAGTGCATAGTATTTGTAACCCAGTTTGATATACTGTTTGATGTTTGATGATATTGTAAAACATAATTTAAAATATATATATATATTTTAAAAGTGGCAACTAAATTTGTTTAATAAAAACATAAATACCAGTGGACCCATCCTCCTATTCTTCTATAGATTTTATTTATTTTATTTATTTTATTAAATTTATATACTGCCCTTCTCCCATAGGGACTCAGGGCGGTGTACAGGGCATTAAAATAACCATATTTACAATTAAAATAAAAATAAACTCCACACACCCTCACACACGACACACAAGTAAAACAATCCCCCCACCCCTCAGTCCAGGCCGCCTAAGGAAAAAAGCCACGTTTTTAACTCCTTATGAAAAGAGGAAAGGTCAGGGGCCATCCGGAGCTCCACCGGCAGTGAGTTCCACAAGGCGGGTGCCCCCACAGAGAATGCCCTCCCTCTAGGCACAGCCCACCAGCACTCCATAACCAGTGGGACCCGGAGAAGACCCTCCCTGTGCGAACGAACCGGGCGGTGGGAAGATGATGCTGGCAGCAGGTGTCCCCTCAGATATTCTGGCCCCAAGCCATTTAGGGCTTTATAGGTCATAACCAGCACCTTGAATCTCACCCGGAGGGCAACTGGAAGCCAATGCAGCTCGCTGAGTAGAGGTGTTACGTGGGAGTATCGGGAAACTCCCATCACAACTCACGCGGCTGCATTTTCCACCAGCTGAAGCTTCCAGGTGGTCCCCAAGGGCAGCCCAAGGTAGACTGCGTCGCAAGAGTCGAGCCAGGAGGTCACCAGCGCATGAATGACTGTACGTAGGGCATCTCGGTCCAGATAGGGACGCAATTGGCACCCCAGGCGAACCTGGGAAAAGCCCCCCTGGTAACGGCCCCCACATGATCTTCAAACATGAGTCCCGCATCCAGGAAGACTCCCAAATTGCATTCCCTGTCCCAACATGATGACCCGACATCACACAAAGCATATCAACAAGTTTAGGCAGTCCCTGTTAGTCAAATATTACCATTCATCTGTGATCAGAATAATGGTATAACAGAATAACAGAATTGCAAGCGACTTTGGACATCTTTTAGTCCAACCCCTCTGCTCAAGCAGAAAACCCTATACTATTTCAGGCAGGTGGTTGTTCAATCTTTTAACCTCAAGTGTTGGAGCACCCACAACATTTGAGCCGTGGTGGTGCAGGGGACTAATGCCTCCTAAAGTACTCCCAGCTGCCTGCAATTAGTGCAGGTTCGAGTCCCAACAGGCTCAAGGTTGACTCAGCCTTCCATCCTTTTGAGGTAGGTAAAATGAGGACCCAGATTGTGGGGGGGCAATAAGCTGACGGTGTAAAATGCCACTTCGGGGGGAGCGGGAGCCCTAATGAGCAGGCATCTGCATGGAATGAGGGCTGTTGCTGAGCACATTGTAAGCTGCCCTGAGTGTTTGGAGAAGGGTAGGATATAAATGGGATTAAAATAAAATAAATAAATAAATAAACTTTTGAAGGCAATTCATTCCACAGATTAATTGTTCTGTCAGGAAATTTCTCCTTAGTTTTAGGTTGATTCTCTCCTTGATTAATTTCCATCCTTTGCTTTTTGTTGTGTCTTCGGGTGTTTAAGCTTTAAGAAGGCTGGTAGAACCAGATAACTTTTCATTTGCCGCATCCTTCAGGGTCTTCCCAATTTCCTGCCATTGCTTGCTGCTGGGTTCCAACCTTAAAGAACTTATATTTTCTGAAGATTTATGGCTGAGAAGCTATGGAAGTTAAACACAGGTCATTTTCTAAATAAAGACCATACAGGTACTGTATGCTGCTAATTTGTTTTTGTTTTTTCTTAGCAGCTTTATACTTTGTAAAGGAATGTGGTGAAGGAGGTAGAAAGTGAAGGCAAAGTAACAAGGTTTTCCCAATAAATCCACAGAAAGTGGCATTTTGGTATTTGACAAAGCATTCCATTCAAATCCAAGATTTAGCTGCCACGAAATACCACAACTGGTACAATTCTAATAGTGCTAATTCTTTAATATCCTCAAAAGTGTTGGCTACAAAAGTAATAAATTAAGAATTTTACTATAATCTGAAAATAAATGGTTAGTGCATATATTTTTCTGCTTGTAAACATATTTACAAGAGGAGATTTTTGTAACAGGAAAACAAAGAACTTAGAAATGATGGAAACAATTTGTAGAAAAGAAGAAGAAAGAGAAGGAGAAGAAGATAAAATAACACCACAACCACCACCACCACCACTACTACTACTGCATGTGTGTGTGTGTGGGGGGGCATGCACACATTCATATTTTCTGCAAACTGTTTCCAAATTTTCAAAGTTCTTTCTTTTCCTGTTATAAAAATCTCCTGTCAACTCTCAAAAAAGAAGAGTTATTATTGTAAATCATCACCACCACCACCACCACAACTACTATTACTTGTGTGTGTGTGTGTGTGTGTGTGTGGTGTGTGTGTGTGTGTGTGTGTGTGCATGTGCACACACATCCGTACTTTCTGCAAACTGTTTCCAAAGTTTCTGTCAATCACCCCTTTGGCGTATAAAGCAAAAGAAGTCCTGGGACATTATTTTACCAAGAGTATAACTTTACTGATAGATCTATACAAGCCCAGAAGAAGTGAAGCTAGCTCTGAGATTTTTACGTGAAAAACAGCATAGTTAACTTCCCCTCTTCCCCATTTGGGCCACCTATTATCCACCAATCCAACTCATTCTTTTTATTTTGGAACAACAGCTTGTGCCTTTGGAAGTTTCCCATCGCATGGCGTTGGAGTATCAAGATCTTCTCAGGCTACAAACAGCTCACATAAATTCCTCACCTCTTTCCCAGCTCCCAATACAGTTGAAGCATTCTCCTCCCCCCACCCTTTGTTTCTGTTGTCAGGTTATGAGTAGAGGTGTCTTACCAGTCAGCCTTGACAGTTTCTAAGTTCTTCCTTTTCCTATTACAAAAATCTCCTCTCAACTCTCAGAAAAAACATGTATACAAGCAGAAGTATATTGCTCTTTGCCCAATTAAACCCAAGTAAGCAGGCTTACAAGGAACCTGTTTGGTGTAGTTGTTAAGGCACCAGACTAGAAACCGGGAATATGTAAGATCTAGTTCTGTCTTAGGCATGAGTATAGCTGGATGACCTTTTTCACACCCTTAGGAAAAGATAACAACAAGCCATTTTTGTAAATCTTGTGAAGAAAACAGCACAAATTAGTCCAGGGGCTCATCAGAAGGGACACAAAAAATGTGTGTGTGTTTGTGTATTTGTGTGCAAATTAACATCTATGCTATTTGCAAGTGTATTACTCCTTCTGCCCTCCCTCCTGTAGACAAATGTTTCATTATGTGCCCTTTTTTTAACACTGGGGAGAAGAAAGGAGCAAAGATATTAGAAAGGGGCTTTGAATATTTCACATTGGGTATCAAACGAGAGGGAGCAAGGACGAGTAAATGATGGAACATGTACTACCATACCATGATACAAGCCTTGTGTGTGATGTTGGGATAAAAGTACAAAAGGTCAGATTTGGATCATGATGTCATAACAGAGATTTTGCAATATTGGCATGACTGAGGACTGCAAAGTATGCTTCTGCTATTAAATCTTTTCAAGCATTTGCCAACCAGAAAAGCCTGCGGGACCTTCTGAGTGTATCTGTAGACATTCTATCCTTTCATTAAATTTAGTTTGGGGCAAAGAGCAGGTTGTTAGAATAATAGCTGCTAATGTGACAGGCACATATATTTTCTTGCAGTTGAGTTCTACAATGACCTTACTTTTATATGCTGTCAGTTAAGGCAGGCAGCAGAATACTAACTATTCTTATTTAGTACATTCCATTGATCTTGCATGATTTATGATCCTAGCAAAACGAACCATGAAAGTCTGTTGCAGAAAGAGAAGAAAACATATATTAACAGCAAGTAGATAATTCTGGTTATGCAAGAAATCACTTTTTAGGTAATGGGGTTTAAAAAAGAAGAACTTTGTAAAACGAAATAAACTGAATATTGCATAACTGATCTAAATGTTCAAATGTTTACAAGGATGAGTTCTGCACTAGACAATTGACTAAATTTGACGCCTAAGGAAAATCTAAAATTTTAAGAAAACCATTCTTTAGGAATTGATAGAGAAGAAGAAAGCACATACAAAATCAATGCCTGAGCCATAACTAATACCAACTACAATTAACATGAAATTAGCAAGAAATAATGCAATTGGGAGTAAAGAATTTTCCCCATCACATTTGAAAATCCTTAAACGCAACAAAACTGAAAACTTGTTGGAATCCTTGAATACATTCTTGCTTTCAATACAAATCTTCCTCATGGACCACAGAAAACAAAATAAAACATGAGCATGTTCTCCAGCAACAAAATTAGATCTAAACTGGAGAGATAATGTAGCTCTTTCCCAACATCTTTTTCAAATATGACAACCTATGATTTCTTGAGTCTTTTCAAAGCTTTGTTCTAAATGCAAGTTCTTTAAAGAAGTTTAGAAGAGAATGTTGGTGCAGGATTTGCAGGCATATAAGCTTCTTTGATTTCCTTCCTTGATCTACTTAGATCTAGTTGAATAGTAGGCAAGCATAGACATAGTAATTCATCCAACATTTAAAGTACAAGGTTTCCAATTGTCATCTAATTTATTTCAAACAACAATACAACACAACCAGTCCCTGCCTTTGTATTTCCAGTCTAAAGCATCACATCATGCAAGAAGAGGGGACAAAAATGAACATGGGAATACTCAAGAAGTAATCCTTAATGTTATAAAAACCTTAGTGTCACTGCCACAAACCTGACAGAAATGGCTGCTTTCACACAACAGTGAAAGACACAACTGAATGTACTTCCTGATAGAACCTTGGGGCCCTTCCTCATTAGTTTTCTTTTGTTCATGAAATATATTTAAGCAATTGTACCTTTCTTTTATAAATGTTCTAGAAACTGCTCTTTTTTTCCTTCCTTTTTCTTATCCAGAAAACAGACTTAAGGAGTTAAAGATGTACAAAAATCCTTCACTTAATCTTAGACATTAAATCATGCAGCAAATGCATAGCTTAGAACATTGAATGTCTGGGGTCTCGTTGTATGTTTGCAAAACACATTAGGGAAAAAAATAAATAGTGATGTGAGGATTTAGTTGAGAGAAGCTTTAAATTTTAAACCATTTCCCTTCTGTAAATCAAGTGCAAATGTTGTTGTATAAACCAAACAGAAAAAGGGAAATAGAGCTGAGAAAAAAAAATCAGTTTATTTCACTCCCAAGACTGAGAAAGATAATGCATATTTTCACATTCCTACAACTGTTTTGAAGGAGAAAAACTGAATAAATTGCCTGTTTTGCAAACTCTAGCTGAAGACCCTGATCAGTTGTGTTGTTTGATTTATGACGCTAGCCTTTCCTAAGATGCAAAAAATATCATGTTCCAGTGCCAGTGATTAGTTCAGAGAAAGACAAGGAGACAAACCATAAATACATTCCCCTTCCAATTTAGTTGCTATATACTTAGTGCTAAGCCAGAAAAAGAAGTGTATGAAATGTGATATGTTATATTTTTCTAACCGAGGCACTCTGAACAAATGATGCATATGAAGAATATCATCCATCAGAGTGCTACATCTATGTACAGCCAAGATGTTTTTTCCCTTTGAACCCTCATCTGTGAATTTAGGTGAAGGTCATCTTACATTACTACAGGTCGTCCTTGACTTAGAACTATTTGTTTAGTGGCCATTTGAAGTTACAATGGAGTAGAAAAAACTGACGTATGACCATTTTTCACACTTACAATCCTTACGGCATCCCCATGATCACATGATCAAAAATCAGATATTTGGCAACTGATTCATATTTATGACAGTTTCTCTGTCCTGGGATCATGCAATTAGCTTTTGTGACCTTCTGACAGGCAAAGTCCATGGGAAAGCCTGATTCACTTAACAACTGTGATACTAACTTAGCAGCTGCAGAGATTCACTTAACGATTGTGGCAAGAAAGGGTGTAAAGTGGGACAAAATTCAAAATTCAACTGCCTCGCTTAGGAACAGAAATTTTGGGCTCCATTATAGTGATAAGTCAAGGACTACTTTACTGTTGGAAAGAATACAGTGTTAGGAGGTGCAGGATTTGCTTGGTAAAACTTGAATGCTTTTGAACATTAGCCCAGAGAGCAGCTAAGAGGGAAGGAAATGTGTGCATTTGTGTACTCACATGTGTGTCTCTGTGAGAAACAGGTCTGTATCTACAAGAAGAATGGTTGTAAAATAGTGAGGACTGAGAGATATTTTAAATGTGGCACTTTATTTTAATGACAATTCATCTTTATTAGTAGGTAGTCGTTGAATTTGTATAACTGGTTTTACTCTGTCTTTTGATTTTTGTTTTATTTGAATTTGGCTTCTGGCAAATATATAACAGATATGTATTTTCTCATGCCACATGCATACATTATGGAGTGGGTGGACAGAAATCACCAGGACTGATTTAAAGTGGAGATGGTAACCAAAGGCTAACAAGATGGGAAAGCTGGGGTTACACAGGTCCCCCCTGCCTTTTTCTACACCTATTTTTGTAGTCTAAGTTTAAATTCAGGCTTGCCTTCCTATTGCATAAATATCACCTTTTTTTCCCTTAAGGACTAAATGGCAAATCTGTCATTATTAAAAGTAACAAACTGTCTACACGGTACTCAGGAAGAGGAAATCTATGTCAGTCCCAAACATCAGTTATGCACTGTTAGTCCATATATTTGCTAGTCAGTTTAGAATCAGTTCTTGTGCTTTGCTGTATACTTTAAAACCTGAAGAGATGTCCTTGTTCCATTCAAGGAGCACCGTCAGGACATAAAAATAACTTTCCACTGATTCTTATTTGAGGATTATACATTGGAGGTTTCATCTCATTATTTCTTCACACATTTTCACTTGTTTAGGTTTAGCCATTTGTTTTCCCATAAACCAAAGCTGAGCTATCCTAAAATGGATGCAGTGCTATTATTCTCATTCCCTCCCTCCC
>JANHFR010633578.1:0-10682 GCA_032468015.1 Mimophis mahfalensis | reverse complement strand
GCCTGTTCCCGGACTTCCAGTAGACCCATTTTTCATCCTTCCTAGGCTCCGGAGGCCAGAAATAGGCCTGTTTCCAGACTTCTGGTAGGCCCGTTTTTCGTCCTCCCCGGGCTCCAGAGGCCGGAAATAGGCCCGTTTCCGGACTTCCGGTAGGCCCGTTTTTCGTCCTCCTCGGGCTCCAGAGGCTCTCTAGAGGCCGGAAATAGGCCTGTTTCTGGACTTCCGGTACTCCCGGTAGGCCCGTTTTTCGCCCTCCCAGGCTCTGAAGGTTTTCTTTGAGCCTCCAGGAGGGCAAAAACAGCCTCCCCTGGGCCCCAGAGGTCCTCCAGAGGCCGGAAACAGGCCCATTTCCCGTCTTCTCAAACTTCCAGGATGCCCATTTTTCGCCCTCCCCGAGCCTCCGTGTGGGCCCTGTACTTACCTGGCATCCAAAATGGGCAGTGTGAGGACTCGGGGAGGGGAGGGGTTGAGTGGGCCAGCTAGGGGTGGGTTCACCAAACTGGGCAAACTGGGCAACAGAACCACCTGAACCCCTACTGTTCTGTTTCCCTCCCCTCCGAAACCAGAAATCACTAAAGAAGGATCAAACCCCCACAGTTTTGAACAGATTAAATAAACAGAGAGCTGTTTTCTTAAGCGGAGTCTACGAGGAACTGAAAAGAGGAGTCAAAAGGCATTTATCAACTGAAGACAGATACCCAGCAAGAGACCAAAGCTGGCAAGGGAAACCTGGAAGCCATCCAAATCAAATTACAGCACAAGAATTCTCCGACCGAGTTCTTCAAACATTGTTCTCTGCAAAGAACAAGGCTCAGCCGCACCCTTCTTAACCACTCTAGGGTGTGGCCCAATCAATGGTCAGCTGCAGCCCGGCCTCTCCCCCTTCTGCGTGTTGCTGCTGCCCGCTCATGGCACACCGCATCCTTGCGTCAGCCAACGGCTCCTCTCTGCTGCTGTCAGCCCCCATCATCTCCTGCTGACTGGAAGGGTGACTGGCCTCTGCTGGCACGCTGTCAGCAGCCGGCTCCTGTTGGCTCATGAGCAACCCAGTCACCTCTGGCACACTAAAGGTAACTGTCTCCAAGTCTACTTCTGAGTCAAGAGTCAGTTGGCAGGTCAGCAGGAGGAGACGGGGCCACAACACCTGTGAACCCCCCAGCAGCCCACCTCTGGATATTTCTCTCTCTGGGCAATAATGAGAATATATCTGTTGAACAAAACTCCGCATTGGTGACAGGAAGGGCATCTGGCCAGTAAACACTCAGCTCCATTCAGTTTCCGAGACTCCACCCCACAAGAGGTCATTAAATGATGAATAACTCATAAGCCCTCTAATATAATAATAAAAATAATTCTACCGAATTATGCTTTGGACCAGCCAAGAACTTACACACTCTTCTTCTTGGATAAATTGCACTAACTTCTGGAGAATTTCTTCCAGGGTCCTGAGGTAAAAAAGATTAAAAATGGCTCCTCTCAACATTACATCATCCTCAATATGCCCATCCTCCTCTTCCTCCTCATGTTCGAAACTGGGAAGGAATTGCACTCATGACAAGGCACTCCTCAGGTTACGACCATAATTGAGCCAGACATACGTGTGACAGTTAAGTGAGTTTTGCCTCATGTTGTGACCTGTCTTGCCAAAGTTCCTAAGTGAATCACTGCAGTTGTTAAATAGTAACATGGTTGTTTAAGTGAATCAGATTTCTCCATTGGCATGGCCCCTCAGAAGGTCGCAAAAGGGGAATCAAATGACCCCTGGACCTTGTGACCGTCATAAAGATGAGTCAGTCCAAGTGTCTGAATTTTGATCATGCAACCGTGGGAATACTGCAACGGACATAAGTGTGAAAAATGGACATGTCACTTATCTCAGTGCCGTTGTAACTTTGAATGGTCACTAAGCGAACCATTGTAAGTTGAGGACAGCCTGTAGCTATGTCTGTGCATTTGGGCGATATAACAGTGATTCTCAACCTCAGCAACTTTAAGACTTCAACTCCCAGATTTGTGAAGTGAATTTTGTCCCGTTTTACAACCTTTCTTGCCACGGTTGTTAAGTGAATCGCTGCAGTTGTTAACTCGGTAACCCGGCTGTTAAATGAATCTGGCTTTCCCCGTCAATTCGGCTTGTCCGAAGGTACCAAAAGAGATTTTCATGACCCAGGGACACCATGACCATCAGTGAAATGGGAATCAGTTGCTAAGCAACATGGGGAATTCTGGGAGTTGAAGTCCACCCGTCGTAAAGCGTTTTTTTTTAATCAGGGCAACCCGATTTACCCAATTATGGGATGGAGCATACTCCTTCCGCTTTCGCCTTTCAGCCCCAATCCTGGGGCCTTCGCAGGCAGTCGCTTTTCACGACAAAACTATTTTTGTGTTGAATTTATGTTTTACCGACAAAGAAGTAAAGGGAGACTAGTATAAATTTACTAGCCAATAACCCGGGTATTTATTTATCGGAATGCTGTATTAGACAGGAAAATCCTGTAATCGGGCCTAGTTCTAGCTGTAGTAGCTCTATGGGCCTCACGGTGTTCTCTTGCGCAGCGTTGCAAGTCGGAGCCTCTAGATGTAGTAGCTCTATGGGTGTCACGCTGCTTCTCTCGCGCAGCTTCCCAAGTCAAAGGGAGCCTCTAGATGTAGTAGCTCTATGGGCATCACACTGCTCTCTCGCGCAGCGTCACAAGTCAGAGGGAGCCTCTAGATGTAGTAGCTCTATGGGCGTCAGGCAACTCTCTTGAGCAGCATCACAAGTCATGAGGCACCTCCACTACCACCCCGCTTTGCTCGCACCGCAAGCAACCAGATGGAATGGGCGGCCGGCCAACTGCTCAGTGTCAGAGTTTGAAACTAAACACTTCTACTCTGACACTCTGCTCTTAAATTGAAATGCATTCCTTTCTGACAGTTATTTGTTGGTACACAAGAGACGTAGGTGGTCAGCGTGATTTATGTCACAGGAGCGAGAGCGGGTAGTTCTGGCTATCTTGCCTTTGAAACTGGAAGTATTTTCTTTAGAGATACTGTCAGCATTCCGGTGAAACTTCTCCATCTCAGAAAAGAACTCAGAGTCATCTTTCCAAGT
The DNA here is from genome assembly GCA_032468015.1 of Mimophis mahfalensis. NCBI lineage: Eukaryota > Metazoa > Chordata > Lepidosauria > Squamata > Mimophis > Mimophis mahfalensis. The sequence continues at coordinate 7,588 of JANHFR010633578.1, read as the reverse complement.
CTCTCTTTATTTGCGAAAAACTACAAACTGGTACAGAGCTGGGCTATATCTCTAGACTAAAGAGAATACTTTTGGTTTCAAAGGCAACCACCTCCTCGCTCCTGCAACATAAATCATGCTGACCAATGGAATGTGATTCCCTGCGTCTCTGCACGCCAACAAATAACTGTCAGAAAGGAATGCATTTCAAGTTAAGAGAAGAATGTCAGAGTAGAAGTGTTTAGTTTCAAACTCTGACACTCAGGCTCCTAAGCAGGGCTTATTTTGGGAATAGGGCTTATATTAGGCCACATGTTGAAAAAAACAATGCTAGGGCTTATTTTCAGGATAGGTCTTATTTCAGGGAAACAAGGTCATCTTCCTTTATTTCTTTGTCGGTAAAACATCAATTCAACACCCGCCGTAAGGTTGCTGAGATTGAGAATTGAGAAACAAATTGCTTTGTCGGTTTATTGCAAACTAGCGGATAACCCGACTTTGCCCAGGTATTTATGACAATGCTGCAGGCTACAATTCCCGGCATTCTTTGCCTTGAGTCTATTGGCTGGAGAGCCTCCAAATTTGTATGCCTTGTCTGTGCAGTAGCGCTCAGCAGTGAAATGTCCGTGGGGCAGTGAATGGCCCCCTTTTTTGGGGGAAAAGACCCCCCCAAAGGTGTTCATGACCCCCCCAGTGCTGATTTCGCAGTGCCAAGGTATGTATATGTCAAGTTTGGGTGAGATTGGTTGCTCGTGTAGGAGTGTACAGAGCGCGCACACACACACACACACACACACACACACACACACCTCACACACTTCTGTTTTATACATATAGATTAGATCATGGCCTAGCCCCAAAATCCTTAGTCTCACTGGGTGCAGAAAAATGGTGCCTATTTTCCCGCAAACACTCACCGGGATTTGACGTTGAAATTCTTTCCGAGCCAGAGATGTTTCAAAGATTTGTTCTTACTCAACGCCGGAAGCAAAGTGATTAAATCTGTATCGAAGCCTGTTGGGATGAGAAAACAGCAACCAATCACGTTTATTTCCTTGTACAGGTAATCCTCGGTTTACAAACAGTTTCACTTAGTGACCAAAGGTACGACGGCATTGAACAAAGGGGCTTAGGGCCATTTTTCATACTTAGGACCGTTGTAACCTGGTCACGTGATCCAAATTCAGACATTTGGCCACTGACTCATATTTATGACAGTTGCAATGTCTTGGAGGGTCACGTGATCCCCCCTTCGGACAAGCAAAGTCAACGGGAAAGCCCGATTCACTTAACAACCATGTTACTGATTTAACAACTGCGATGATTCACTTAACTACCAGGGCAAGAAAATTCATAAAAACGGGGTAAACTCATTTAACAAATGTTTCACTTAGCAACATAGACATTTGGGCTCAGTTGCAGTTGTAACTCAAGGACCGCCTTTTGTTTATTTATATTTCCACATAGTCCTCGATTTATGACTCCAATGGAGCCCCACGTTTCTGCTGTTTTTAATGACCTTTCTTGCTAGTGTTGCTAAGTGAATCACTGCAATTGTTAACGTAGTAACATAGTTGTTAAGCGAATCTGGCTTCATTTTGCGACAGTGGCAAGAAAGATCGTAAAACGGGTCAAAGCTCACTTCACAACTGTCTCGCTTAGCCACGGAAACCCACGGCTTGGTAATGGTTGTAAGTCGAGGACTACCAGGGATGAATTTGCCAATTCGGAATGTGGCCGTTAAGACGAGGACTGGACTGCCTGCAATTTCCCTGCTTATCGCAAAGAGTTGGACCAGACACGGCCACAATTCTCAGATTCTCCCCGTCGTTCTTCAGAAGACTCGCCGTTATCAGAAATATTGAGACTTTTTTTTTAGAATACAACAGAGCTGGAAGGGACCTTGGAGGTCTTCTAGTCCAACCCCCTGCTCAAGCAGGAGACCTATAACATTCCAGACAAGCAACTGAAGATCTCAAGATCTCGCCGACCAAGATCTCAAACACACTCAGATACCGAAGAGTTGCTTCCTGCAAAGAGCCGCTCCCAGCCACACCTGTTTTAACCCCTCTAGGGTGTGGCCTTAAAAACCTCCAGCACCCATAACTTCTGGTGGCAATTCACCACTGGTTAATTGTCTTCCTGGTTAAGAAGTTTCTCCTTAATCCCAGGTTGTTGTTGTTGTTGTTGTTATTGTTATTGTTATTGTTATTATTTATTAAATTTGTTTAATTGGTTGCTTCTCTCCTTGATGAGTGTTCTGTTTTCCCCGACGGATACAACCCAAAGACAGTTCAGGTAAAGTAAACCACCTTTAAGTCCCTTAAACCCAAAAAGTCTACTTAAGAAGTAGAACGCTAGCTGCTTTCCAAACCACACAGTTCGGGAAGGGGGCTAAAAGGAATAAATCAAAACTAGATATTTTACCAAGCAAACAAGCAGAAATTCAAAACTGGACCAAGATCTCAAACACACTCAGATACTGAAGAGTTGCTTCCTGCAAAGAGCCGGTCCCAGCCATACCCGTTTTAACCCCTCTAGGGTATGGCCCAATTAGTGGTCACCTGCAGCCCGACCTCGGCATAGCTGACGCTGTTGCTCTCTCTTCACTAGTTGCCGAGTTCTAGCATCAGTCAAGGGCTCCTCCCCGCTGCTGTCAGACCCCACTGGCTCCTGCTGGCTCATGGAGGGTCCAGCCTCTGCTGGCACACTGTCAGCAACCGATTCTTCGTCCAGCAATCTCTCAGAGTCGGAATCGGCTGCCTGATCAGCAGCAGGCCGCGGGGCCACAACAATGAGTTTCCATCTATTGTTTCTTATCCTGTCTTCTGGTGCTTTGGGGAATAATTTGACCCCCTCTTCTTTGAGGCAGCCCCTCAAATATTGGAATACTGCTATCACGTCCCCCCTCCAAAATCCTTTTCTCTAGACCAGCCATACCCAGATCCTGCCGCCATTCTTCATATCGTTTAGTCTCCAGGCCTTTAATCATCTTAGTTGCTCTTCTCTGAACTTTTTCCAAAGGCTCAACAACTTTTTGGTAGTATGGTGACCAAAATTGGTCACAATATCCCAGGTGTGGTTTTACCAGGGTTTTATAAAGTACGTCATCTTGATTCTATTCCTCTGTTTGTACAACCCAATATCTCTCTCTATAAAAATGGATGTATGTGTATGTGTGTGTGTATGTTCCAGCATAACTCTGGAACACCTCGAGCAATTTCAACCAAACTTGGGACACAGATGATGTACTCTTTGGAAACAAATACTGTGGGGGTAAGATACCCCTAATACTCCTCAGGGTGTGTATTCTGACCCCTCGGAGTATGTGTTCTGTGAAGATACAGCCTACAGCACAGTGAAGTTGCCATGGTAACAGCTTCACAGTACTCCACAAGGGGGCGTTTGTAACGGAGCCGGCCTGCACCACTACGAGACCGACATGAGCACCACTACGAGACTGACATGAGCCACACAGAGTCAACATTTCTCGATGCTTCTGGGGGGCCCAGGGGAAACATTTTTAACTCATTTCATTGAGGCTGAGGGAGAAGTTGCTAAATCAGGGCTGAGGGAGAAGTTGCTAAATCAGGGCTGAGGGAGAAGTTGCTAAATCAGGGCTGAGGGAGAAGTTGCTCTCGCCTCTTCAGGAATTGCGGAGACTTTCACGGAAGAAGGAAGGACAGCCCGTTCTGAACTTACGTTGCCACTTCACATCGCCATTCCTGACTAATAAAGGATTGGGATAAATAAATACCCGTGCAACGCCGGGTTATCGGCTAGTTAATTATACAATTCTCCGATTCTACCCTTCCGTTCCTCAGAACTTGCTTCCAAACAGGATTTTTGAGACTCACCATTGTCCGAAATATCGAGACCGCTCAAGGCATTTATTCCGGGCATCTGTTCTTGAAGGACTTGAGCTCCCGGAGAGCGCAGCTAATATAAAAAGGTGAAAAGAAATCAGTATTTATATATTTACTTACCGTAGGGCCCACTCGCATCGTATTTCAGTACAAAGGAACACAGAGCTAAAATACAAAGTATGGAATATAGAATTGGAGACCTTAACAGGAAAATTACAAATATCTAAATTGCAAATATAATTCTTTACAGGTAGTCCTCGACTCACAACAGTTTCATTTTGTGACTATTCGAAGTTACAACGTCCCTGAAAAAAGGGACTGATGACCGTTTTTCCACGCTTAACAACTGTTGCAGCATCCCCATGGACTCATACTTATGACGGTTGCAGTGTCCTGGGGTTACTCAATCCCCTTTTGTGAGCTTCTGATGAGAAAAGTCAACAGGGAAACCAGATTTGCTTAACAACCAGGTGACTAACTTAACAAACGCCAATGATTCACTCAGCAACGGCGGCAAGGAAAGTCATAAAATGGGATAAACTCATTTAACAAATGTTTCACTGAGCGAACATAAATTCTGGGCTCAACTGCGGCTGTAAATCAAGGACTACCAGTATAACGTTTCAACTTTATAAAAAGTTTGAATGTGGAAGTGCTCAGAGTCTCCTGCTTGGGCAGGGGGTTGGACTAGATGACCTACAAGGTCCCTTCCAATTCTATTGTTCTGTTCTGCTAGAGAAGCTGGTCGAAGGAGCGATGTGTCAAAAGCATTACGGACGTCATGGATAAATATTCTAATCTGATATCCTAACTATCTGATAATCCGGCTTCGCCTGGGGATTTATGCGGCAGGTTACAATTCACAGCATTCTGTGTCCAATTTGCATGCCTCGCCTCTATTGGCTGAAGAGTCTCCAATTTGCATGCCTTGCCTGGTAACCCTCTGCACATGCTCAGTACAGGTTTTCTGCTGTACAGTTGTGGGGGTGTCCACTTCGCCACCCTTTTTCGGGGACAAATACTGATCAACCGCGTTCCTGAAAGTTCAAACACCGAACACTTCTCTTTTATAGATATAGATTTCATCCTCACATCCCAATTTTACCTCACATCCGCTCAAATCCAGGTGTAGGTCACTGAGGTGGGTATTGGCAGACAAACCTTGCATGAGAGACCTGCGTGGAAGGTACAAACATAGATTGTTGCTTTAAAATGTTTTGGCATGTCTATCTTCCCGCAGTCTCTTAAGCTTTCGAAGAGGGAAGTTTAATGTAACACGGAGGCCGATCCAACTACTGACAGCCAGTTTGGTCTAGTGGTTAAGGTACCACTCTAAGAAAGCAGGAGACGGGAGTTCTAGTCCTACCTTAGGTATGAAACATGGCTGGTTCACTTTGAGGAAATGGTGAGTTATAGTCCCACTTAAGGTAGAAAAGCCGGCTGTGGGACTTCGGGGCAATCACCAGGAAACAGTGAGTTCTAGTCTTGCCATGGGCATGAAACTTGCCTGGGTGACTCTGAGCCATTCACCAGGTGATGGTGAGTTCTGGTCTTGCCTTAGGCCTTAAAAGCTGGTTGGGTGACCTTGCACCAATCACCAGGTGACTGTGAGTTCTAGTCCCGCCTTAGGCATAAAAGCCAGCTGGGTAACTTTGGGCCAATCACCAGGTGACTGTGAGTTCTAGTCCCACTTTAGGCATGAAACAGGCTGGGTGATTTTGGGCCAATCCTCAGGTGACTGTGAGTTCTAGTCCTGCCTTAGGCATAAAAGCCAGCTGGGTAACTTTGGGCCAATCACCAGGGGACAGTGAGTTCTAGTCCTGCCTTAAGTATGAAATATGATTGGGTGATTTTGGGCCAATCACCAGGGGACAGTGAATTCTAGTCCCACCTTAGACATGAAAGCCAGCTGGCTGACTTTGGGCCAGTCCCCCCGTCTCTCAGCCCACCCACCACACACGGTCATTGGCTCCGTTTTGTGACTTGACACCCCGGTGATATTCAGAGGTGGTATTCAGCCAGTTCCGACAGGTTCCGGAAAACTGGTAGTGATAATTTTGACTGGTTCAGAGAACCGTCTCATTGGCCGACACCGGCAAATACCACCTCTGATTGGCCAACAGCATAACCATGCCCACTAAACCACGCCCACAGAACCGGTAGTTAATAAATTTGAATCCTACTACTGGTGATATTACACGAGACAACCATAGTTCGGTTTTGTTCCAGGCGGCGCCCAATGTGGGGCAACGTGTTTGAAACTCACCGCAAGGCTTCTACGGGGACCCTGACGCCGGACAGGTTCACCCAGTTGAGTGAGTAGGCACTGCAAAAGAACTGCTTCAAAGAGGGTGGGAATTCTTTTCCCTTCCTAGGAGGAGAGAGAAATCCTCTTATTTCTCATCCAGAAAAAGGCCCCCCTCCCTCTCCCTCTGCAGGTGTGAAAAACGATATTATCCTTACCGGTGAGGAAAGGTGTTTCGCGAAAGGTTGAGGTAGCAGAGACGAGGGCAACAGCCGTGCAGCAACGCACTAAAAAGCTACAGAAAACACACACACCTGGCTGTGAAGAGTGGCCCTGCTTTATAAATCCCAGGGCACCCTCAAAAGCTGACAACCCGCAACTCCACGGGTACTCCGTAGCCAGGGGTGGGATTCAGCTGGTTCAGACAGGTTCCCCCGAACTAGATGTTAATTTTACATCGGGTTCGCTGAACCGGTAGTTCCAATGACCAGCTGGCCCCGTCCCACCCCTCCCAGGAGTCCCCACGGGGCCCATTTTGGATCCCAGGTAAGTGCAGGGGGCGTGTGGAGGCTCTGGGAGGACAAAAAACAGGCCTCCCCGAAGTTCCGGAAGTCCGAAAACGGGCCTATTTCTGGTCTCTGGAGCCCATGGAGGGTGAAAATGCTCCCCCCGGCTGTGGTGCAGGAGGCCGACTAGGCCACGCCCACCCAACAACTGGGCAGAGAACCAGTCACTGAATATTTTGAATCCCACCCCTGTCCGTCGCCTGGTGGGCCCCAACTTTTCTGGCTCGGCAGATTGTTCTGTGTGAGTGGCAGGCGCCCACCGACTCCATTTGCTCAAGAAGCGGGCACCCACGCCCACTACTTGCGCGAACAGAACTGTCTACATTCACGCTCGTTGGTGGCCGGTGGCAGTCATGTTACGAATCGGCTGTGGTCTGGGAAAGGGCCAAGGCCCGTGGGGTTGGGGACCCCAGCTGCTGCCAACCTGTCCCCATATCCGTTCTCTGAAATCCTTACAGCATCGACCGCACAATCCGTGGAGGACACATCCAGGTGTATCAGTGCATTCGGCTGTGCCAGGAATGAGTAAAAACTCTGTAGGGAAACCAAGAGAGCAAGGCATCATAATACACAGGTAGACACAGCGGTGGGATTCAATTTTTTTTTACTACAGGTTCTGTGGGTGTGGCCTAGTGAGTGTGGCTTTGCTGTCAGCCAATCAGAGGTGGCATGTGGTGGTGTCAACCAATCAGAGGTGGTATTTTCCGGTTCTCTGAACCCGTCAAAATTATCGCTACCAGTTCTCTGGAACCTGTTAGAACTGGCTGAATCCCACCTCTGGGTAGACGTACAAACAGTTCATTTCCTGACCTCTCAAGGTTACAAAGTGGCAAACAGGCAGGGGTGGGATTCAGCCAAGTACATAATTTATGAATGTGGCTCAGAGAACTCCCATTTAGAAATGCATACTAGGGGCTGTGGTATCATTTTAT
>JANHFR010632650.1:0-10685 GCA_032468015.1 Mimophis mahfalensis | reverse complement strand
CAATTTACCTACCTCGGAAGGATGGAAGGCTGAGTCAACCTTGAGCCTGGTGAGATTCGAACATGCCTTAATTATAGACAGCTTGGCTGCTAGGCAAATTGCTAACAGCCTGAGCCACCAGTTGCCTTCGGAAGTTGTGGGAGCTTTATCACTGGAGGCTTTCAAGAAGAGACTGGACTATCATCTGTCAGGAATGGTGTAGGGTCTCCTGCTTGGGCAGAGGGGCAGGGGGTTGGACTAGATGACCTACAAGGTCTCTGTTAATCTGTTATTTCTTCAACATTAGTATAATTCTTGTCCTGTGGTGAGACGGCCTGTGGTGGGTGGACCTGGTGAACTGAGTTGGTTCTGGCGAGTTGGCTGGAGTGAGTTTTCGTAATGGCCCCTCTCCCCTAAACAACTCTACCTAAATAATATTGGATTGCCCTTCCCTCTCGAAAAGGGTTGAAATCATAGCTTTTTGGAGAGCATTTGGAGCAGAGGTGGACAGTTACTCTACCTCCAATGAATCGGTCTATTGGGCTTAATATGCTTAGATATTCCCGATATATAATTTCTGTCATTCTTTAATCCTATTTCTCTTTCACAAGCTGTTCATAGTCTCTGGAGCAGCATTTAAACCGGACTGACAGCAGCCACTTCAGGCGGCGTCAAAGAGGAGGGGCAGACTGACTACTATATTTCACAACGTTTTTAAATGAAACACAGCCCCTGGGTGTGCCGTTTTGATTTTTTTTCCTATCAACTTTTAATTAAAAATCAGAACAACCACTTCTGAGAACTGAAACCTTTCTTCAAAAGGCGACATTTGAAGAGAATAGTCTCATTCAGTTGATGAAATGGTAATTCGGAGAAGCAGGTGTCTTTGGGGTGAGCAACTTCTGTCTTTCTACCTTTGGCATATTTATACGAAGGAAAAAAAACACCCCACAGGATAGCTGTACCTTTATACCACCTCTGTCCATCCAGATCCAAGTACCGTTGAGTATTTGCTGGTCATGTGTTTATTTAAACCAGGAAGAAGGAAATGTCGAAATCAATTTGCTCGTGTTATCTATTCTATGAAATGTGAGTGGTATGGTGGGCTAGATGTAGCGGCAGATATTTCATTCATTCATTCATTGGACTTTTATGCCGCCCTTCTCCCGAAGGACTCAGGGTGGCTTACAACAATAAAAACACTCAATACAAAAATTAAAAAAGAATTAGATGGAATCCAATAAATGCCCCAGACTAACAGTTAAAATTTAAAATTAACAATCGAACTATGCTAAAATTGGTATTAAGTCAGGCCAGACTGGCTTGTTGGAAGTCTTTAGTGCACGGTGGAGAGATCAAAGATCGGGGATAGTCCGGAGCTCCAGGGGTAGCTCATTCCAGAGGGTTGGAGCTCCCACAGAGAAGGCTCTCCCCCTCTGGGTCACCAGCCGACACTGTCTGGCCAACGGCACCCTGAGGAGGCTGACTCTGTGGGACCGTACTGGGCGATGGAAGGCTATCGGCAGCCGTAGTTGGTCTCACAGATACCCTGGGCCTAAGCCATGGAGTACTTTAAAGATCATTACTAGTACCTTAAATCGCAACCCGGAAGACAACAGGAAGCCAGTGCAAGCTGCACAGGAGTGGTGTAACATGGGAGTACCGAGGCACCCCCCATAACAACTCACATGGCCACATTCTGTAGCAGCTGAAGTCTCCAAGTGCTCTTCAAGGGCAGCCCCATGTAGAGCGCGTTACAGTAGTCCAGACGGGAAGTGATGAGGGCATGAGTGATTGTGCACAAGGCAGAATGCCATGGAAACAAGGAATCCCATTATCTGCACAACGAGGACGTCATGTTTAACAGATTTAACAAATTGACAGAGTTGGAAGGGACCTTGTAGGTCATCTAGTCCAACCCCCCCCCAAGCAGAAGACCCTACTACACCATTTCTGACAAACGGCAGTCCAGTCTCTTCTTGAAAGCCTCCAGTGATGAAGCTCCCACAACTTCCGAGGGCAGCTTCTGTTCCAATGGTTGATTGCTCTCACTGTCAGGAAATTCCTCCTTATTTCCAGGTTGCATCTCTCCTTGATCAGTTTCCACCCAGATATTTCTCTCTCTGGGCACCATGAGAATACATCTGCTGAACAAAACTCCACATTGGTGACAGGAAGGGCATCCAGCCAGTAAACACTGAGCTCCATTCAGTTGCCCAGACTCCACCCCACAGGGGATGATGGAGTTGTTAAACCATGATGATGATGATAGGCCTTTTTGGGAAAATAGGGACCAGAGATAAAGACCAGAGAATGAATTCTTTTCTGTTTCGTCCTGGTGCTGATAAAAATGAAAACCAAAACAGATTGTCTCTGGAGTGTCATTGCAGCATGTCCCGGTTGCCATTCATTATTGATTGACAGGTGTGTGAACAAAACCTGCTTCTTGCCTGCAGCCTTTAAGTTCCTCTTGTTCTCAGCTGGAGCTGTGCGGCTGCTTTCTCATCCTTCCTTCCTAATTATTTTCAAACCATTAGCTTCCTTTCTCTTTAAAGCAACTCCAAGCAGCACAACATCACTGATCTGTTTATTTCGGCATATTGTTGTAATTATTGGGCAGAAGGGGGGAAGGGAAGGAAGGTGTCCTCTCTAGGAGATGTCTCGGTTGTCGGAAACCCATGAATGAGATAACAAGATCAGCACGCAGGTAGAAAGTAATTCCCACCAAAAGTAAAGAACAGGCCCAGGGTTTTTTTAAACGTGGAAGGAGTTTTACTTCATCTTGAAAGGGGACGTCAACCTTCTCCAAACTAGGTGTTCTTCAGATGTATGGACCGATTCCAAGAGTTCTCCAGCCAGTGTGGCATTGCTGAGAATTTTGAAACTGAAATCAATTCAATATCCCAAAGCAATTAAAGCAAATTTGGAAGAAAATACAGATTTGGCTATTGGATATAACAGGTGAGAACTTTCCCCTTAGACCAGAACTTTATCCACTTGCTATATGACCCCAAAAAATCAAGAAAGAAGATTGGTATCTGTTAATAAAGATATTTTTTTTTTAAAAAAATATTTATTTATTTGTTATTTATTTATTTATTTGTTTCATTTATATACCGCCCTTTCCCTGAGGACTCAGGGCGGTTTCCAGAGAAACAAACACAAAATACAGAATTAACGAAAATTAGATAATTACATGCCCGCACAAATAAGAAACAATATATATCCAAAAGCCCACCTTGGGGAATGCTGGCAAAGGTGATTAACAGGCGGATAAGGAAAAACGGCTTAGATTTGCCCACAAAGTCAGAATAGAATTGTCTAAGCAAGGTTTATCTAATTCTTCTTTCAATGACCTCATAATCCAGGGGTGGGTTTCAAAAATTCCAGAAACCGGTTCTCTGCCCAGTTGCTGGGTGGGCGTGGCCTTGGTGGGCGTGGCCTAGGCAGCTGGTTGCTTGGTGGGCGTGGCTTCCCAGGACCCTGGGGAGCATGAAAAGGTCCCCCTGGAGGCCAAAAATTGCCCTGGTTTGGGACTTCCAGGAGGGGCAGTTTTGCCCTCTCAGAGCCTCTGCACATGCCCTGCACTTACCTGGGCTGTGTGGAGACTCCTGGGAGGGGTGGGGTAGGGGTGGTGGGCCCAGCTGGTCATTCTATCTACTGGTTCAGCAAACCAGATGGCATGTTAACTGGCCCGAACCAGCTGAAACCCACCCCTGCCATAATCCCTTGTGGGGTGGAGTTTGGGCAACTGAATGGAGACCTGAGTGTTTTACTGGCCGGATGCCCTTCCTGTCACCAATGTGGAGTTTTGTTCAGCAGATATATCCTCATTGTGCCCAGAGAGAGAAGTATTTGCCTCTACCTAGGATCAAACTCACAGCCTCCTGATTGTGAAGTGAGAGCTCCCCCTCTAGGCCACTGCACCACTCCATAGTTTATCTAATAGGGTTCACAAACTACAACAGCTTATAATTAATGATGATTGATCAATGGAACAGCTTGTCTTCCAGAGTTTCCTACTTTCTTCTCCCTTCATGGTCTGGATTCACACATAGTTTCCAGTTTGAGAATGCCACAACTTCTCCCACAATTAAAAATGCACCGCACTCAACAGCAGGCACTGAAGAGCAGTCTGTGATGATAGAAAAATATCCTAAATGATGTGTAGGCCCGGATCTCTTCAGTACCATCTGTGTTTGTATCTGGCACATCATCTGGGAAACAGAAAAGAGCAGGAAAGGCTGCATTCATTTTCATTCTGGGGATGAGGCGGCTCCATCGAATGCTGCCTAGGAGTGGGGGTGAAATTGGGGTTGTCGTGCTGTGCCGTGACACGAAAAATAACTAATGAAGACTGCTCTTATTCTGGTGATGGTGTCAGGGCAGGTTGATAGCCAGCAATTTTATAACGAGAATGAAGAGAAGGAGAAGGAGGTGGTCAGCCAGATTCAAAATACAAGTAATTTTAACTCTCTGAAGCTTTGGAGAGAGCAATCTGACCATTTAAAGGCTGTTCTATCAAGCTTCAATGGTGAAGTGCCATTTGTCATACTCAACCTGTGTATCATTTATTGATTTACCCGTTGATTTGCATTTACATTGATTGGCTCATCTATTGATTTGCCTTTCTGGTTTCATACATATATTTTTTTTAATCCCATTTATATGACGCCCTTCTCCGGAGACTCAGTGCAGCTTACAATCTGTGAAGCACAACTCTATGTGCTTAGCAATAGCCTTCATTCCTTGTATATGCCTGCTTATTAGCAGCATTTTTACAAAGTCAGCTTATTGCCCCCAACAATCTGGGTCCTCAATTTACCTACCTCGGAAGGGTGGAAGGCTGAGTCAACCCTGAGCCTGGTGAGATTCAAACATGCCTAATTACAGGCTAGCTGACTGTTTGGCTAGTTCCTTACAACCTGCTCCACCAAGGTCTCATTTCAATGATATAATACAGTCTATAAATATAATGCTGTAAAAGTTGTTGAACTATACAGTATGTCTAGAATGAATTAGAAATTCAATATCAGTTTGTGTTGTAAAAGAAGTAGTAGAAGAAATATTGTTATAACCACAGGCCAGACAGATAAAGATACTTAATGATCCAAACAGTAATGTAAAACTGGTGAATCATTTATTAAAAGAATATAGCCATATACATCTCTAATTTCCTTTGTTTGTGAGCCTCGTTCTTACTGGTGTGCTAAGTTGTCCATTCACTTATTGCCACTTTGGTTTCTTCACAGCTCAAGGAAGATAGCAATTTTTGGAGAAATACTAAAGAAAGTAAAACTTCAGAAGTGTGATCTGCTTCTACCTAGACTAAACATTACTAGAAAATTCGTATGACATGGGGCTCTTGGTAAGAATATTACAGGCAGTCTTCGAATTACAACCATTGGTTTAGTGACCAAAGTTACAACACCACTGAGAAAAGTGATTTATGACTTTTTTTACCCTTACGATTGTTGCAACATCCTCAAGCAATAGATTAGCCAACATGTTGTAAGTAGGTAGATTATATGTGATGGTTTTGTTGACCATCGCATATTGAGGAATATGAAAGAAACAATGGTATGTAAGCCCTGATTAATATTAGTCTAATTGCCATATGACTTTGATATGTTAAACCCATGTTGTCAGCACTTATGGCTTGTCATAAAATACTGATTTATGGAAGACAAATTGTTCAGGTGGCTTTCTATGATCCACTTTATTGTTCTCTTACCCCATTTCTCATCACCTCAGTAGGGTTGATTCAGTCAATTGACAGTGGTTCAATAACCAGATTAAAGTTTATTGGAATCTGAAGTGACTTCTTATATTACACTGCTATTTACTTTAGACAGTTAGGCCATGTGCTAAATTATTATGGCACTTGCATGCTTGCAAAAGAGTCAGCTGGTTGCACATGCATGAATCAATTGTCCCACAGCTTATATGATTTCAGTTGTTCACAGTTTCTCAACATCAGCATAAGATGAACTCCTGGTAATTTCCCCCCCACAGGCTGTAGGATCAAATTAGTGCCATAAATCATATTAAGGAGTTCTTATAACATCACAATGTTGAACATTCAGTCATGCTTTTAGCTGTAGTAGCTAAGTATTTTCATTCTATAGAACACCTGGAAGCAGAGAGCAACTGCATTAGTGATAAAACAAATTCGAGACAGTAAATCCATGATCAGGTGAAAATATATGGTAAGTACATTTTTCAAAAAATGGGAAAAATATATTTCTCCACATAACAGAGGGTCCAGATTTTTACTGCTTAAATGAACTGATTGCTCTGTACAGTACTAACCGAGTTAATGAGTTTATTGTTTAAATACAGAAACAAATTAATGAAAACTTATGAAATTATATTTCCTATATAAAATAATAGAAACTGGACTATCAATGACTGTTTCTAGAATATAAAGCAGAACTCCCTAAAGACCAGTTATTAAGGATCATTACTAGCCATGATGGTGCAGTGGTTAGAGTGCAGTACTGCAGGCTACTTTTACTACTGCCGGCTGCCTGAAATTTGGCAGTTCAAATCTCACCAGGCTCAAGGTTGAGTCAGCCGTCCAGCCTTCCAAGGTGGGTAAAATGAGGACCCAGATTGTTGGGGGCAATATGCTAACTCTGTAAACCGCTTAGAGAGGACTGTGAAGCGGCATATAGTCTAAGTGCTACTGCTATTGCCATTCATAGACAGTGATCATTCTCTTATCTCACTTCTCATGGGCACCTGAATGGTTCCTAAAAGTAATTTTTGTATACCGGGAAGAAAGACCGTGGGGTATGACATAGGTTCAACAGATTCTCCGGAATGGTTTTTAATTGACTATGATCTTATGCACACATCTCTTTTCTTCCCTTCTGTTCAATCATGTCTAATTCTCAGGGACTGACTGGCAAGTCCCTACAGGGTGGTTGATTTTTTTGGAAAGGTTTTTCAGAAGTAGTTTGACATTGCTTCCTTCCTAGGGTTGAGAGAATGTTACTGGCCCAAGGTCACCTGGCTAGTTTTATGTCTAAGACAGAACTAGAACTAATGGTCTCCTGGCTTCAAGGCTGATGCTTTAAACACTATTCCAAACTGGCTGTCATACATTTAATATACAATAGGAATTATACAGGTTGGAAGCTGGACAACAGACTGTCTTCTAGGTCCAGTTTTCCATCAGTGATTCATGGCAGGGTTATTCTGTGCTGGGGGTGTGGAACAACAATTTTTCAATGATGTCTGATTCTAACCACCTTTCATATTTTTCCAGTGACCCAGAATGATGGATGTTAGACTGGAGGGGGAAATTGATATGATGGTTAGATCATATTTATCACTGTGCTGTTCAGCCTGCCAAAGCAGGATATTTTTTTAAATAACGGAGCAAAGAAATATGTACTAATGGGCTTTGCAGAACAGGCTTTACCCTGTCTATTGTCTTAATACCTTGAGTGATGAGGCCAGTTCTGGGGATGCTGTGATTTAGTTCATAAAACACCATTGTGATTTAAGATACTGGACTATGACTTGCAGGTGACCAGGCTACTATTCCAGTTTCAGTTCTATATAAGTCATTCTGAGTTACTGAGAGAATAGTGTGATAGAAATCTAACAAACCAATAATACACCAATTATCCCATTTTGGGATCTAGACTAGACATTGAATCATAAACTAAGCTAGAGAACAGGATTCTCACAACTCACTCAGCCAGAAAAAAAGAAAGAAAAGAAAACCTAAAGTAAAATAAAACCAATGAAGATTAGCATGTTGTATGAATGCAACTCTGAATTTTTAAAGATAACTTGAGAGAGCATGTTGTATCTATGCAGCCCAAGTTTCATTTATGCACCAGCTATTTTGAATTCAACTGAATTATTAGGCTCCTAGCTATAAAAAGCTAAAGCTGCCTATAAAAGTTTCCTTTTTCAACTTTCTTTTCCTTTTATAGCATTCTTTTAAACTTTTAATATATTACTTAAATTTATTATCTTGTTTCCCCTAAAATACGATCTATCCTGAAAGTAAGTCCTAACTTGATTTTCACATGTGTGCCCAATATAAGCCCTACCCCCAAAATAAGCCCTAATTAAGACCCTGCCCACTCCAGAGTAGATGGGTAAAAATTAGGCTAGGGTGGGGATGTAGGGGGGTGGAGCTGCCCTACTACTTACCTTTGGACAGTTGTAGCCAGGCCTCGCATACCCTGACACCTGCCTTGCCGGCCCATTTCTTCTGCAGCTGGCAAGGCTGGCAAGACTTTCCTGAAGGCCCCTGTAGTTGATAACAAAGCTCTGGATCGATCCGGAACTCTGTTATCAGCTGCAGAGGCCTTCAGGAAAGCCTTGCTGGCCACAGAAGAAAAAGTTCCTGAAGGCCTCTGACAGTGAAAAGGAGGCTGGGGGTGACACACACAAATGAGGTTAGTCAGTGGATGACTTCCCCCCAAAATAAGACTTGGTGGCTTATTTGGTGGGAAAAAAATATAAGACAAGGTCTTATATTCAGGGAAACATGGTAGTTGCTTTATAGTATCAGTGAGTAAGCTATAGTGCTACATATTTTGATGGTTCTCTGTGGTGGTTGCAAACTGTTGTTGAATTTTGATGGCAAAATACTGAAAATTGTGGCCTGTTTTCCATACCCTGTACTATGGTATTTGGCCAAAAACTAAAAATATTAGGATTTGTTAAGCTGCAAGCAGGCTTAATGCACACATAAAAGCATCCCTAATCCTCTAAAAGGGCAACAACAACAAAATAATAATTCCTGCCCTTCTTGGTAATTTGCTGAGGGTGATTTGGCAGATGAAGTGTAGCCCTTGGCTGCAAACAAGATTACTATTACTTCACAGCAATTCTCAAAGTGACCTTTATTATCTCTCTATATAAAGCAGAGTGTGGGTTTGTGGTGGGCGGGCGGTGTGTCTGTGTATGTTCTGTATACAATCTTTAATGACTGGACAAATCTCAACCAAACTTGGCACAGAGGAAGTTTACCTTATGTAGAAAAATACTGTGGGGGTATGAACACCATTGGGGCAGGTCTTTGCCCCCTGAAAATCCTGCCAAAGTGCTGAGCCCCAGCACTTTCCTCATGCCTGACTTAAGCTCTTTCCTTAAGGATGCCACAAGGGGCACCAGAGAGCAGCGTCAGGCTGTGCCTGGTGCATTACAGGCCCCCAATATGGAGGCCTTTTGAAATGGAAGTGAGGGCCGAGCAGGGAAGAAGGAGACAGCAGCAGATAATATGGAGGCTTGGCCAGGATGACGTGAGGCCTTTTGAAACCTTAGGGAGGCAGCTAGCTAGGGAGGCAGCTAGCTAGGACAACTATGCCCGGGCAAAACTGGGTAATCAGCTAGTCACATATAAAACCAAATCAAAGACAATATGTATGCTGCTATTATAAGAAGGCAAAACGTAGGGCTTGAAAAATGGAAAAGTTCTCTGAGAACATTTTTGACTCACCTGGGAAAAGGAGAAATGCTTTTAATTGCATTAATTAAGATTACCTGTTTTGGCTGAAAGTATAGTGATATGATGAGGTGAAGTTCTGGCCCTTTTCTGATTTTCACATGATTGTAAGAATGAAGAAGTAGAACTTTATTTATTGCCAATTTTGTTTTACACCTTTATTGCACTTTAAATAAACAAAACCACAGCTGTTCACATGGGAAACAGTCAGCTCTATGGAAGAAAGGAAAATGCAATGTATTAAGGCGTACTTGGAAGTACAAAGCGTAAAGGATTTAATCCTATTAGCTCTGAATAAGGTTCACTGAATTTTTTATTTAATTATTTATATCTTTAACATTTCTATGAAAACTCAAGGTGATGAACATACCCAATATTCCTTCCTCCTCCTATTTTCCCCACAACAAAAGCCCTGTGGGCCATGTCTTGGGCCAAAGTTACCCAGCTGTTTTTCATGCCTAAGGCAGGATTAGAACTCACAGTCTCCTGATTTCTAACCAGATGTTTTAGCCACTAGACCAAACTGACTTATTCCTAGCATCTAGAAACCTCTTGTGGGATTATAAAAAAAGTGTAAGAGAAATCATTCTTTTAGTGAATGATTTCTCCCTGAGTACTTCTGGAGAGGGGCAGGGTATAAATTAAATTATTATTAATAATAAGAGTGTCACATGGAATCTGACCAGTTTTCTGGATTGATGTTACCATTTGTTTTATGACACAAAATGCACAGGTTTAGGTTGCAGGGCTTCATATAAGTAACACTATTCCTGTCTTCATCGCATGCCTTTACTCTATTTTCTAAGATGGCCATAGTTCTCATTTCATAGAGTTTGGACAGACTTTCCAGTCCAACTCACAGTCCAGTGCAAAAATCCTCAGATCATTCTGGACAAAAGGTGATCTAATTTTTTTCTTGAAAACTTCCAGTAATTGCGCACCCACAGCTTGAGGCAGCAGGCTGTTCCACTTCCTAATAGCTTCAGAACACTGTGCCAATTGACACCACAAAGTTATAACTCTTAAGACTGTTAAGCAACATTCAACACATAAAATGTTTTAGTTACCATCCCTTCTAAATACTTCCCACTAGTCTATAATGTTTTCTGCAGTTGTATCTTTAACAACCATAGAGGTGGAACTAAGTGGGAAGAATAGGTAAAGGTAAAGGTTCCCCTCGCACATATGTGCTAGTCGTTCTCGACTCTAGGGGGCAGTGCTCATCTCTGTT
>JANHFR010628990.1:0-10698 GCA_032468015.1 Mimophis mahfalensis | reverse complement strand
AGAGAGCCCTAATGAGCAGGCATATGCATGGAATGAGGGCTGTTGCTAAAAACACATTGTAAGCCACCTTGAGTCTTTGGAGAAGGGCGGGATATAAATGGGATTTTTTAAAAAATTTTTTAAAAATACCTCTTTGAATGATGTGCTAGGCTAACACTGACTCCTCATAACATTTATCTCCCTGCTTATAATAACTTGGGTTATCTAGGAGACAAATCCCTGAAATAACAATTTACTAATTTTAGGGAAGAAAAAAAATCAACCCACCTCTATAAAGACCAAACGTTCCTCAGGTATGTTTCTCTCAACGCGTGTCTGAAGCAATCTCAGCACCAGTGGTGGGATTCAAATACGGTATTTTTTATACTACCGGTTCTGTGGGTGTGGCTTGGTGGGCATGGCTATGCAGTCAGCCAATCAGAGGTGGTACTTGCTAGTTCTCCAAACCAATCAAAATTATTGCTACCGATTCTCCAGAACCTCTCAGAACTGGCTGAATGCCACCTCTGCTCAGCACCATTAAAAAAAATTAGTACTGTGAGTCACAGAAGGAACTAGAAACTCTGGTGTTAAATTGGCTGGCTGTTTAAATCAAATAAAGAAACTTTGCTACCGAAGATGAAGGATGCTGGCTAGAAAGCAGGAGATTGTGAGTTCAAGTCCCACCTGAGCATGAAAGCCAGCTGGGTGATTTTGGGTCAGTCACTCTGCCAGCCCAACCCACCTCACTGGGTTGTAGTTGTTCTGGGAAAATAGAAAGAAGGGGTATAGGATACATTTTCTGCCTTGAGTGATTGGTGAAACTAATAAGTAAGATACACAATTACAGTAAATAAAAATATTTCTCTATAGAAATAGCCCAAAGCACACAAACTAGAAAGCTTGGAAGAAAAAACCTCTTGTCTCAATGACTGACCCAGATTGGAGCATGCAACATTTGTTAGAGGTGGTTGGAGCGTTTGGTCAAGTATCTGTGATAAAACAGGACATACGTCTGCTCCATTCAAATGTGAAGTATTTATTAAAGAGAAATAAAACAATAAAGATATAAAAACTTAATTAGGCTAACTAAGTATATTCCATGTGTGCAAGTAAGGATGTGTGTGTGTAAGTAGAAGAGAAGAGAACCAGAGAGATAAGGCAAGAGGGTTTTTATTCTGAAGGAGGAGCTTCTGCCCTGACCTTATATTATTGGTGGAGATCAGGTAACTATTGGAGATGGTCACCTTCAGTGTGACTCAGCAATCATGGCCAGCAATATTCTAACAACATTATCCTAGGACTCATACATTTGCCTTCGTTCATGCAAATTATCTCTGCCCACAAAGGTTGAGGTGTACAGTGCTGAAGGTCAACCAAGTTGTATTGCTACCTGGACAGAAAATCTCATGAGCATCTCTTCTCTTTCCTAACTCTAAAATTTGTAACACTGATAGTGACATGGTGTCTATGACTGCCATCTTATGCTCTTCCCTGGTATCTGTTCCAAAATCCTTTAGAAACAGCTGGAAAAAAATAGGAGAAAGGGGAACCTGAATAGGTCAGTTTTCTGCCCAAAGCCTACAGGTCTCTCCAACTGCTCCTTCTTTCGATCTGCTCTTTTTAAAGAGACTTGAAAGCTCTTGGAATAAAAGCTTCTTTCAAATAAAGGAGATGTTCTAAAAGTAGAACATAGGGCCATCCCAACCACTCACTATGCTTATTTAGCTGATGCCTGTAGTTTTCCTGATCTTGTATTCTCTGATATTATTTTTTGCTCATTCTTCTCTCAAGCCCTTCCAGACTGCTCTCTTTCTGACAAGAGTGAACTTTTCATTCTGCATAATCTACCTAACTTAGGTTTTTTTTATTATTTCTATTTATATGCCGTGCTTCTCCGAAGACTCAGGGAGGCTTACAATGCACGTATAGCAATTGCCTTCATTCTTTGTATAGACCACCTTATTAAGGCTTTCAGCACCCCCTAAGTGGTGTTTTACAAAGTCAGCTTGTTGACTTACAAAGTCAATTTATTGCCCCCAACAATCTGGGTCCTCAGTTTTCCTACCTCGGAAGGATGGAAGTCTGAGTCAACCTTGAGCCTGGTGAGATTAGAACTCGCACTAATTGCAGGCAGGCAGCAGCTAAGTGCTAACACTTATCTCGGTGCACCACAGAGGCTCTTCAGCTCTATTCAGATGTCTTCTATTCCACTTTGGTGTATCAACATCTTCCCTGAGACGCCTCCCCTTCGTTTGCCACAAAGACTGCTGAGCAACACCGAAGAAAGTTTTCTGATCAGCAACCTCTTTAATGCAGCTGCAGTGAACATGGTCAGCTGCTGGCCTTTTTTATGTAACTATTTCCTAATTAATCTAGGAAAAAAGATCTCTAGATAGGAACAGAAGGCAGAACAGAGGACTGTCAAGATTAATAGAGTACTAAAACAATTTCATTTACTGCAAAACAAAAACACATGTTTTTTTCTGGCAACAATAGGATTTCCTTAGAATTTGATATTGTAGGTCTTTGAGGTTATATTATGGCTATGAGGTGGCAGAAAGTTCTGCTACTGTTGATTTCCTATTATATTTTTTCCAATACTTTATAGCTTCCTTTACATTACTTTGCACACTCCCTTCTTTCTCATTAAAGAAACATTGCCATATTGTTTTCGCTTGGAGATTCATTTTATACTGGAAAGTAAGGAAGGTGCAGAGATGGAGTTTTTTTTCCAGTTATGCTAACATGCATCCCTCCAGTGGGCAGAAAAATCATAGAATCCTAAGGATGGAAGGGACCTTGAAGTTTTTTACTTGAAAATTTCTAGTGCTGGAATATTCACAACTTCAAAGGTAGGCTGTTCTATTGTTTAATCATTTTCACTATCAGGAAATAACTCCTTAGTTTTATGTATTTATATATTTATTTATCATATTTAGATACTACCAATCTGCGAGACCACCTACTGCCACTGATAACCTCCCACCATCCAGTATGATCCCACAGAGTCGGCCTCCTTAGGGTGCCATCGGCCAAACAATGTTGGCTAGTGACCCCCAGGGGGAGACCCTTCTCTGTGGGAGCACCTATCTTGTGGAATGAGTTACCCCCAGAGATTTGAGTCATTCCTGACCTCCAATCCTTCTGCCCTTAAGACCTGACTCTTCCATCGAGCCAGTCTAGCCTAATTTAATTTCAATTTTAACAAGGATTGACTGGTAATTTTCAATTTTTTAATCGCTTAATTGTATGTTTTAATTGCCTGTAAGCCGCCCTGAGTCTTCGAGAGAAGGGCGGCATATAAATTAGATTAATAAATAAATAAATAAAATCTTACTTTCGCTGTAAAGTTCAGATCTCTCATTGTAAAGCTTCACCACTGATGATGAAGCAAACCCAGGCTTATCCTTAGATGCCTGGAAGAATAAATTGACTCCCTCTTCTCTGTGTCATCGCTTCATATATCAGAAGATTGCTATCATATCTCCCCTTAACTTTTCTTTCTTTAGGCTAAATACACCAAGTTTCTTTAACTGCTTTTTGTAAGATTTAACCTCCAAGCCCCTTACCACCTTCCTGACATAAATATGCCAATATCAATTGCATTGCTCTGAAGCCTAATCTCCCTCCACAAGGAGGCCGACAAATACAATGTTCTTACAGTTTTGATGCAGAGCAATTCAAAGAAAGCAGCTGGTGATTCCCTGCCTTCACTAGCCCTCCCATTGAGTGTCACTTGCCAGTGGAAAAAAACAACCATAAATCACTTTCCTTGACAACACAGTATCTCAGGCTTGGCCAATTGTAACCAGATGTTTCTGTCACCCAAGAGTCTTTAGTCATCTTTCAAGATGTCTGAATGGAGGTCCCAATGCACTGAAAAGTTTCTCTGCTACTTCTTCTGGGTCCTTCCTCCACTCTACAGACCTGACGACTAAGCTACTTTGGAATGCAGGTTTAGCAGTTTTCAAAAAAACAACAACAAAAAACACCCTATAGAATTTATTATTTATTTATTATTTATTAATTTAATTTATATACTGCCCTTCTCCCTGAGGACTCAGGGCAGTTTACAGGGCATTAAAAACAGATATTACAAAAGTTAAAATGAAATGAAATTATAACGAGCCCTCACACACAAACTAAAACACCCCTCAATCCAGACCGGCTGATGCAAAAAGCATAGTCTTCAGTTCTTTGCAGAAGGTACGAAGGTCAGGGGCAGTCCGCAGCTCCACTGGCAGTTGGTTCCACAGGGTGGGCACCCCAACTGAGAAAGCCCTCCCCCTGGGAGCCGCCCGCTGACACTCTATTACCGGCGGCACCTGAAGGAGGCCCTCCCTAGGAGAACGAACTGGGCGGTGGGAAGATGACAGTGGCAGCAGGTGTCCCCTCAAACACTCCAGTCCCAAGCCATTCAGGGCTTTATAGGTCATAACCAGCACCTTGAATCTCACACGGAGGGCATCCGGAAGCCAATGCAGCTCGTGGAGTAGAGGTGTTACATGGGAGTATCGGGAAGCTCCCATCACAACTTACGCAGCCGCATTCTGCACCAGTTGAAGCCTCTGCGTGGTCCCCAAGGTCAGCCCAAGTTAGAGTGCGTTGCAGTAGTCGAGCCGAGAGGTTACCAGAATGTTCTGGAATTGAAAGCTAGTATCATTTCTGAAATAGAAGGAGCCAGTAGGCACAACAAGAAGGATTGTGAAGTACATCAGGTAATTTCATCTCACCTGATTTTATCTTGCATCCTTCTAGATATCCAGCAACCCAAATCAAGAAGGGCATTGACAGTTCCAGGGATGTGTGGGTAGAGGGATGACTGCAGCAACTTAAACCAGTTGATAGGGAATGGATAGATACCAAACATTTGAGCATCATCAAAATATTCTCAACAAGCCAGCTTCAAAGCATTCATGCCCCATGATGTGTGCCATAAAACAAGAACATACATAATACAATTTTAAGTTGTCTTTGCAGTGAGCTGGGTTGGTTAGCAGGACATCTTCATGCTGTGGTTAGTTGGTTAGGAGACTGGGTTCTGTAAGCAAAACAAAAAGAGAGAGAAAGAAACTTATATATGGGCCACTGTGGTTAAGATAAGTGCAAGTAATCACAAAGGTGCTTTTTTTCAAGAGGCATCTGGACTTTTTGTTTTTTTCTCTGAAGACATTTCGCTTCTCATCCAAGAAGCTTCCTCAACTCTTCTTCTTGGATGAGAAGTGAAACGTCTTCAAAGAAAAAACAGAAAGTCTATTTGCCTCTTTTAAAAACTACCTTTGGGACAACTGTGACTTGGATGACTGAGAATCTCCATACACATATGTGCAAGTATAACCCACTTCCACTCACGAGAATTTTACCATTTCTTTTTCCTCCTACAAAAATATGTTAGGGTTACTGCCAAAAAGTTTTGTTGCAGACTTTTGCTTATGTGCATGTTAGTCAGAAAGACCTATATTGCAAATATGATGCATTCATTTCATTAAATTTATACCCTGCCTTTCTACATACTTAAGTACCAAGCTTACAAAAATAAAACAAAATTCCAAATATAAGAGATGACAATAAAAGTAATATAATTTGAATACAAGTAAAAGGTCCTTGATGGTTAAAGCTTGCTATAAAAAACAATGCCTATAGTTGTAATGGAGTGTGTAGATGACCTTCAAGGAATAAGGAAAAAAGATGTTGTCTAAAAATCAGTCAGACAAGAGAAGGAAGAGCCCCCAGCAATTTAACAATCAGATAAAAATAACTTAGGAAAGGCATACCCCTTATTATTAAAAGAGGACTCCCAATAATACTGAATGGAGAAAAACAGTTTAACTCTGGAAAAATTTAAAGATATTTGGCCAGAACAATGATCTACCAAACTGGTTCAGCCTTATCTATTTTTTCTACTGTCTCTATGTTGATGAGGAAAGGTAATATTAATTTTTGCAGTGATATTATAAGCTATTTTTACTAAGCTATAAACATATTACCTGTTCCCAATCTTTTCAGGTCTGTTGTTCAATAAATATTTATGGTTTATATAGTTCATTCAGATTTTTTTGTGTAAATTAGATTTATGTGTAGCTTAAATGACTTTAATTGAATGAGGTAGGCGGAAGCTACTATTTCAACCAGCCAACTCAATCTCTATTCTTTTTTGATATAAAGATTTTAACTCTCAAAACTTTCCAACCAGCTGGAAAAACTAAAATGTGTCTAATTTAGAGGATCCCAAATTAGATAATTACATTATACACAATAGGGCTAAAATTGGTTCAAAATATATATTTAGTAGTTGACCCTTCTACTAAGCAAAGTATCAGAAATGCCAAGCAAAAACACAGTGGGGATCTTCTTTGAATTGTGAGGAGTGGTAGGCAATAATTCTTACAAATTCAGCTGAGGCACAGCCTTTAATCTTCCATAATATAACACTCAGCTGGCAGTTTGCTCCGAGATCTAGTAGGAGAAATGTATGTTGGGTATGTTCATCATCTTGAGTTATTTTTAAAAATAATAATGGCAGAATAGAAATAAATAAATAAAGGTTCTGTGGGAACAGGGACAAATGTTGAGGATAAGGAGCATCAGCCTACTTCATCTAACCCATCCAAATGCAATAACTAAAATAGGAAGACAGTTTAATGGCTTCATATAAATATCCAAATCTGAGGGCCATGGGAAATTAGATTATATCACTATGTCTGTATCTTCTTTTAATGTCTCTTTAAAGTTGTTGTGGCCCATCAGCTGCCAGCAGAGCTAGTAGCAGAGTCAGATGAGGAAGAGGTTGAGGTTGAGGGGGAGTCTGGGCCAGCTTCAGAGCCTTTGGAATATTCTGATGAGTTAGTAGGATCAGAGGCAGATGCAGACCCAGGGCCTTCCATCTTCCCTCATGTGGAAAGGCAGCTGACTGAGTCAAGGGGAGGAACAGATGGGGCCCATCCCAGATGTCCATATACATAGAGAGGAAAGGAGAGGAGAGCAAAGGAAAGCAATAAGCCAGCTCTCAGGGAAAAGAAGACATACACGCTAGCCAGACCTTCCTTGGCTGGTGTTGTGACTCACCAGCATCCTATGGAGTTGGCAGCCAAGTCTGACTCTGGGGGAGAACTCAAGCCAGGCTTGAATGCTAGGGAAGGGCTGCCTGAAGGGGCTTTGCCTGAGGCTGGGCCATCTGCTAGCTATCAGGGGTCATCTGCTCCTGATAGCAGTGGGGCAGAGGAATTAGAGTCACTGATTAGTGCATGCATGCACAGACTAATTAGCAGGCAACAGCAGAAGAAGAGAAAGGGCCAACAGGGAGGCCAGGACACAGGTGATCGGTGAATGGCCACTCCCCATAAGACATAAAAGGGTGAGAATGGGGAGGGACATTCACAGAGAACAATTTGTTGATTTGGGAATCACATCTCATGTGGACAGTGTCTCTGCATCAATTCTGAACTGTGAATTTATGGCTATGGACTATAAGTATTGTGAGTAAATCTTATCTGTGTACTTGGCAGTTTGCCCAGAATATTTGGCAGCTTGCTGGAGCACTTGGCAAGCTCACCGAAACAAGTAAAAATAAGGAGGACTTTTTGTCTGTTTATTTTGAATAAAAAAACCAGTTTGACTTTAAGAAACAGCTGCAAAGCATTGGTTACTGATTTAGGACACAACAGCTGGGAAATAAATAGTAAGAGTTTGGGAGTGGCTGGTTATCACAGACAAATGTTCATTTTCCAGGGTACATCGATCGCGTCGGATTCCTTTGCCAGAACCAGGTTTGTTGGGACTAATTGCTCTGTATTTGAGGTGCCAATCTCACTCCTGGGAAATAATAGGGAGTGAATTTGCCTCGGCTGATGTGAACAGGGATTGTTTCTGCTTGGCTAATCACTGAAAGGACTTTTTATCTTGAGTTCTCATGTGAACAGAGACTATTCTTACCCTGTTTTAGAAGGAGAAAATACCTTGATTTGTGACTAATTACTTTTGGTTTTGTTGATCCAACATGAACAAAGACTGTTGCTGCCCTGACTTAAATAAAAAAGGGTTTGTCTTACTCGTGAGTAAGCAGTTTCTCATTGCTGGTGAAGGCTGGGTCAGAACAATAGTATTAATAACTAGAGCTCTAATAAAATGTCATGTGACACCAATTTGTCTGATTAAGCTTTTTTCCAGACTGACTGAATTATTATGAATTGTTAAGTGAACTGAAGCAAATGGGCAAATTTTAACTCTGAGTAAGCCTAAATATGGCCAGTCTTAACTATGATTTAGTAACAGGGCTATGTAGATTATAGGTTTGGTCCTACACAGTAGTCCATACAGTTTTGCCCTATGATAAACCATTTTATCTAGTTAACAGTTACAGATATAAGAATTTTAGTAA
Organism: Mimophis mahfalensis; assembly: GCA_032468015.1. Classification (NCBI taxonomy): domain Eukaryota; kingdom Metazoa; phylum Chordata; class Lepidosauria; order Squamata; genus Mimophis; species Mimophis mahfalensis. Next base: position 2,339 of record JANHFR010628990.1, on the reverse strand, counting down.
TACAAAGATTTAATGCTACATCAATTTTTAATTTCAAAGAACTGAGAATTACATGACCGCTCTATGACTAAAAAAGAAATCACGATTGATACTATGGAAGCTACTTTTCTGTGTATGCAGTAAAGGTTTTTGACCAAATTCTATAGCCATAATTGATAGGTTATCTTTATGAGATTATTTGGTAAGGACAAGATCTATGTAGTCTGGTCTGGGCAAGAAATGTAACCATCATAAATTAAAGCAAGGGTGACAAATTTTAAGTTATAATCTGATGCCCCAGTTTCCCAAGACCACCTCACTGAAATTTGGCACCAAAATGGTTGAAGTGTAACATTATGATTTTTGGAGGGGAGAAGGGTAAAAGTTAAAAGTGATAATTTGGTGTCTTTGGGGAGGGGTTTTAAGGATGAGAATGGGAACAGTTTAGTTTTCTAAATGCTTTCTAATTCATGCTTTAATTCCTTCCAAAACCATTAATGGGGAGTAGACTGAATTGATCAGTATCAGTGCTAGATCCGGAGATCCGGCGAAGAAATGAGGACTCAGGAAGCCAGTGTGACCAAACGTAACAGCTCTTTATTTCATAGTGGAACAACCAGCTACGGCTGGAGAAAACTCAGGGGTTTATATACTCTCTGGCCCAGCCCCTTAACCAATGGGCTGGCTAGGATTTCCCGCTTAAAAATTCAAATACTTTACAATCAGAGCATATGATTCTGCGGTATATTGTTGACTCAGAAGGAAACCAACTGAGTCTGATAAGAGTAATGGGAAACAGAAGTGCATAACACTTCCATGCATAGTTAATCTGTATACAGAAAAGTTTTTTACCATTTCGGAATGGTAGAATTTTAATTTATCCACTGGAATAAAGGGCAGGAAGGATTGTGGTCTGATAGCACGAAGTATTTTTTTCACCCGGCACATAAAATTGATGACTTTGTTGTCACGATAATGGCAGTAGGTTAAGCTACACCAGCAATCAAAGGGTTCTGAATGTGTCATGGCAGTTTAAACTCTCCATGCCAAATAATATTGATATTACTATATCCTAAATCATGGAGGAGCATGCTTTGCAGAGAACAGGAAAAGGTGTTAATGTGCCTTGTGTACTTCTCACATATTTCAGTGGGCTACTGTGTGATACATAATGCTAGAGTAGAATGTTCTTTGGCATGATTCGGTTGGACTCTTTTTATATTTCTATCTTACAATCGTTTTTTGTGGATCTGAAAGTGAGTAAAACAGTTATTGTCTTTGGTAACTGCTAATGTTTTTTTCTGGGTATTCTAATTACTTCCCCCAGGATATTGGAGGAAAAGGAAAACCTGTAAAATATTTTTTTTCTGAGTGGACAGTGGAGTCATTTGCCCAGATCATACAGCTTGATTCTAAGATTAGGTATTTAGAAAGTTTGACCTCTGAGATGTGTCTTGTTCTTTGGAAATAATATGTTTCAAAGTTGAGAGATTAGCTTTGTTTTAGATAAAGCCTCTGTGTGGTAATTTTATCAATTTGATCCTTTTGTAGTCAACAGAAGAGACTGCCAGGGAAGGATATGAGAACATCTTCCTTATGTTCATGGAATTTTTAGTAATAAAAATGTTTCCCTTTAAATAAAACAGCCATTTTTAAAAACATGGATTGAAGCAATAAATCAGTTTTGTGCTTTGCAATGACTACTCAAGATGTTTTGATTTATTTCATAATCAGTACCCTGAAATAATCATTAGTCTCTTCTCTAATTTTGTGCCATCAGGTTCTCAGTGGTCATCTCTGATATCTCCCAGAAGCTTAATAAAATTTTCTGATTTTAGGACCTGGCATGGATAGTAAAAACAGTAAAAACAGTACTGGCCCTCATACACAGCTGCGTTTAGCTGAATAATTACAAATTGTTTTCAATCAGTGTACATGTTTTTACAGAAGTAAAAAAAGGGCTGACTCAAAAGTGCAAATCTAATATTATACATTTAGGCCACAATTATGTGTTCCTGTACTTAGAAATAAACCTGATTGAATTTAATATTGAGATATATTTTATAAGATTCACTTAAAATCTCATTGCTTGATAAGGTAAAGACAAAGCTCACAATACATTTTAGAGTTTTACAGGGTGTTTATAGTCAGCATAGAGTTTATGATAACAGATTATAGTTTAGTGCACCTCAACAAAATGCTGTAGCATATTCAGTTATGGTCTATGCCAGTGGTTCTTGACCTGTGGGTTGGGACCCCTTTGGGGGTCGAACGACCCTTTCACAGGGGTCACCTAAGACCATCAGAAAACACATACTTCAATACAAATACAGGTGTATGTGAAAATAATTTTATGGTTG
>JANHFR010628786.1:0-10699 GCA_032468015.1 Mimophis mahfalensis | reverse complement strand
CAATGGTCTTAGGCAACCCCTGTGAAAGGGTTGTTCAACCCCCAAAGGGGTCCCGACCCACAGGTTGAGAACCACTGTCTTAGGGTGATGTGTCCTCTTCAGGGCCAAAGTGGTAAAATACTATTGGACCACTGTTGGGTCGATACTCCATTAATTGTTCTTTTGCCCACTGCTTTGTAGGTGCTGCTATTTTAGGTGAGAGCCCTTACTTTTTCTTCACTGTCCTGTACTCTCATAACTTGCACAATATAGGCTTTGTGTCTCTCATATATCCTACGCCCCCACTCTTTTACTTGTGGTATACGACTAAAGAAACTATACTCACTTTTTTTTTTGTTATGCTATTTGTTTTAAATGTCCCTTCCTAATGATCGACAAGCTTTGATATATTGAGGTCCGGCCACCAGATTTTCCTGTATTGCTGTGGATATCTGCAAAGGGAAAACTAAGTATGAGCAGTATAGCATAAAGTACACATCCATATGATATCTATCATAATTACAAAAAGTTTTTCAGAAAGCAAATTGTTTGAAAATTGTTGTCCAGTGTTTGTTCTAAGGCTATGTTGGCCAATCTGGTCAAGATTTTCTTTGAAAATTCAACCCAGCCTATTCAGAGGGAACTAGAGCATTGGACGCAGATCTTGGAGTGCTTGGTTTTTGACTAGTTAAATGTACTTGGGATTTATGCTATTCTTCCAGTTTGGTTCTCTGAAAAATTAGAATAATGGCTCCAATTAACATTGCAACTTTCTGGTTGAAAGCCATGATGAGCTAGACATCAGTTATGTATCGTATATATAGTATATAGTTGTCCGTTGAAGGTCTCATTCTGGTCCTCTGTTGGAGCGGGAAAATACTGTCTCCTGATTGGATATTGGCAGTTTCCTGTAAAAAGAGCTGAGTCAGCCAGGGAGTTCAGTTGCCTCATAGGCAGTATTGAATAAAGAGCTGTTGGAAATCACTCTGGCCTCACCTCCATTCTTTGCCCAGAACTTAACATCAATTTTGTAGCAGGATGGTATTGTAGTGGAGATTAGAATGGGATGCAGAATCCTGGCTATTGAAATTCTCTTTGGATCTTTGAAATAGCCCACATGATTCTATACAGCTGCTCCTTGCGAGTAAACCACAGAAATCGCGATAAATGTAGTACTTGTTATATACTTGGTGGAATGAAGAGGAAAGCAACTTCTTTTAAATTTTGTTGTGCATTTTTGCACATTTTGTAATTTGTATAGGTTTAATTCTTTTGTTGTAGTCTTTAATAACTTTTTTGAAAAAATAATACCAAGAACTTCTATTCATCAAAGTTAGTAAATGTGGACTTGTATGAAATCCTAAAGAGGTTTATTTCCACAAAATTATTTACAATACAGAGATGAGATACTCTGTTCTGGAGCTGTCTTATTTGTTCATTATACTGAATGCAATATCCATTTATGCTTTGCAATTAGAGACCAAACTAAATTTTAGCTATTTGCTTTTTAACACTTCGTTTGTGATTATTATTCAGTCATAACAAGATTTAATATCAATGACCCTTATTCCTCGAGTTACTTCCTAATGAACGTGATTAGGAAAAACAATGTTAAGCAAAATGATTTCACAACCTAATGTTTTGTTGCAAACTGAAGATGAAAATTTGTTTTCTTAATGGGCCTGGCACTGCATTGTTTCAAGAATAAGTGTATATTATCAAGGAATAAGTGTATGTTATCAAGAAGTAAACGTTTTCTATCAAATTGTAATCTAAACCTCCTTTTTGGATACTGTAAGTCTGTTTACCACTTGAAAACTTCTGCGATTACAGGTAGTCCTTCACTTGCAACTGCAATTGGGACCAGAACTTCAGTCAAGTTCAGACAAGTGGTTGTTAAGCAACATGCCCATGTGACTCCTTTACTCAGTGGCCACAATCCAACCACTCCTGGTTATGGTTGTTGATTGATCTGTTGGATCATTAAGCAGAGGAGCTACCTGCTGAGAAGGAAACCGCTCCGAAGAGTGGCAGGAACTTAGCTCAGATCTTTGAGATCGGACATCTCCTTTGGCAGTCCTTTGCTAGAGTTGCCCTCCTCTCTCTTTGGGGAAGGAACCGTTGCAGGAAGAGAGCTCAGATGTTCAGGATATGTCTGCAGCTTTTCAGAGCAGTGCCCCTCCCCCTCAGCACAAAATATGACAGGGTCTTATTTTCAAAGAATTGCAGGGATGGATGTCATCAGCTGAAGTTGTTCCCACCTCTTCAGCAGGAAGTACTTCTCCTCTCACATGGATTCCTGGGATGGGGGAAGGAGATCTCAGATCACCTGGTGCTGAGATTCCCTCCCACCTGAGATTCCCTGCTGGTAGGGTAGCCCTTTTGTAATCTTCTCCCCTGACTTCTTGTTGACTTTTTGCCGGAGCCGGTAGAGAAGATTGTAAATGGCGATCGCATTATTGTGGACCATTTGGTAACTGGTTGTAAGCGCTGATAGGTTTCCCAGATTGTGACTGTGTGACTGTGGGGATAATGGTGCAATGTTTTGTGATAGCTGGAAGTGCTTTGCAGGCCATAAAACAGCCATTCTGTTGCTGGTATAATTCTAGACCATCGTTAATTGGATGCTCATAAATCAAGAACTACCTCTAGTAGTATGACAGGGTGGAGAAAACTGTACCCTTTATATGGTATAGAACTACAACTTCCATGTGGTTGCTTGTTACAGATACTGTACGTTATAATTCAAGTTTCCAATCCTGTAGTAAGAGAATAATCTCTGCTTAATTTCTGGAAAATGTCTGTCTTTTTGTTCTTACATACCATGTTTTCCCCAAAATACAACCTACCCCAAAAATAAGTCATAGCTTGATGAGCGCACAAAATAAGCCCTATCCCCCCCAAAAATAAGCCCTAATTAAGATCCAAGCCACTCTAGAGTGCACAGGTAAAATTAATTTATGTGGGGATGTGTCAACTTCTAATAAAAATGGCTTCTAAAGCTGACAGGATGGGGGTGGTGGAGCTCCCCTACTACTTACCTTTGGACAGTTGCAGGCAGGCCTCACACAGTTTGCCCCAATTCTGCAGCCAGTAAGGCTTTCTTAAAAGCCTCTGTAGCTGATAACAGAGGATTGATCTGGAGCTCTGTTATCGGCAGCAGAAGCCTTCAGAAGAACTTTACTGGCCTTGCCGGCTGAAGAAATTCCTGGCTGTGAGAGGTAAAGTGTAGAGGCAAGGATCGCCTCCCAAAGCTGGAGCAATTAAGAGACAAGAACATTGCCTTTGGTAATAAAAGTTTACTTAACTGCGGAGCAGCAAACACACACGACTACATCTCAAAGAAAAAAGATGGGGAAAAAAATCAGTGGGAGTATAGAATGGAACAGCGCATGTCTGCATTCTTAGTCTATGACGTGGTAAGGACCAGGATGTTAACTGGGAGTGTCCATAAAGTCTTTGTGAGGTTGGTAAGAAAACACGAAATGGAGTTGATTGAAAATCAAGTCCATGACTGGCCTTTGACAGCAAAAAGGGGCAAGGTGCACAAATAAATAAGATATGCTTTTTCTGGTGGCAAAAAATATGACAGGGTCTTATTTTTGGGGAAACAGTATTTAAGTCAAAATAGTATGTGTGGGAGGGAGTTATATACAGAAACAAGGCTCTCAAGCTTTCTATTACTCTTCATAGTGATAAACAAATTTATTCAACTCTCCTACGATTAAAAGAAGTTATTTTTTATCAGGGATATAAGACTGGGCAAGAAATAATGTTCCTCTTTTAATTGTTAAATTTTAATCTGTCTATCATGGGTTCCTAAATCTAGTGGAGATTGCACAGAGAAAGTGAGGTCCAAAACCTGAGGTGAATTTTGATAGCACTGAAACTTTGCCTTTAAAAATGTAATTTTTATTTTAAATAATTACAGGGTCTTTTTTTAGTAAAAAAAAAAAAGTTAAACCCAATAGCCCTCCTAGCAAGGAGAATTATAACCTAAATATTGGTTATCAGCTGCTTATTTTATTAAACTTGGTGAATATACACAATAGCTAACTAACCAGGCAATGATTATCTTTCCTGTAGTCTAAGGTTACTTTCGTTCTGTCTTTCTTAATAGTCAAAACCTATTATGTGATGTGACAATAGTAGCTGAAGACATGGAAATTGCAGCTCATCGAGTTGTATTAGCAGCCTCCAGTCCATATTTCCGTGCAATGTTTACAGGTACCTGTTTTTTTTCTTCTTCTTGTCTCTTGGAGTTGAACTATCTCAGCCTATTTTGCATGGCATAAGCATAATGGCTATTTCCTCAGGATGCTACTGTGCTGTATGTAAATATGCACAGTGTATTTAAAACACTTTAATAAGTAGACTTTGTTCTTGAAGCTGATTCCTAGAGGTAAAAGCTGCACTTTGGAAGCTATATTCTTGCTAGTACTGTTAATCCTTCGTGTTGTCATTAGTTGGTAAAATGTATTCTGCAAAGAGCTGAACTAAAAAGCTGAAATAATGCAGCAGAGAAAATACATGGAAAGGAGGGGGAAAGTTTGAGAAACTGTAGAATTGAAAAATTAACATGGATGGAGGATGATAGCTTTACATTTTATGTTGGAGTGCTTTTTTGGCCCAATTTCAGATGATAGGATTATGTGTTTTGCTTTCCATGCCAATTGGATTTTGGAATATTCTTGCTCTGCACCAACTCTCCTGTGTATCCAGGATAGGTATGTAGATTGGTTTGTAAGTAATTGTTAATTCAATCAGCTTAACCACATTCAGTGCATTTGAAGAAACATTCTTTCATCTTCAATAATTGTATTAAATTGAGAACCAATAAAAATAATACCAACTAACAGGAGAAAGGGAAAAGTGCATGAAAGCAATACATACATATCCTTAACCCTAAGAAAATAACTTTCTACCCTCATCATAAACACAAACACAAACACACACACGTATATATTATAGATATCTTTCCACCTCGTCTTAGTTAACAAGTATAAAATTCTTCATTCCTTTACATCTTTTAATAATATATCCAATCTGATTATCAGCAAATCTTTCTGTTCTAAAATATTATTAATTAAATATATAAAATGCAACAAACATATCCTGACTCTTAACTGTAACAAAATCCCATTTAAAAAAGCATAAAATGATCCCTTTATGCTAATGTAAACACAATAAAAACCAATGTTTAACATTACAAAAATAGACCATTTCTGTATTACAAAAGACAAGCTGTAATACACATTTTCCCATTCCAAACACCAACAGTTCCAAAAGCCTGTGCCAAATAATAATTTATATCATTCTTCTTTTTTCAAAATTACAAAAAATTTACATGTCAGAAATGTAACCTCAGCATTCTAATATAAAAATCTAAAATTTAGCATAACAGAAAAATAGTTTCTCCTTCAAAGAAAAATTTACCAAACTTCCTTATTTTGAATAAAAAAACTAAGATACATAAACATACATAGGTATACGTAAACATACACAAAAACATTGTTTATGTATTAACATAAACATATCTACATGTGGAGAAAATTTTAACACTGTAATAAGTATAAGCAAACCCAGGATATCACATATTTCAGTTAAGATACCAGTAAATCTAAAAAGAGCCACATAAAATGACAACATATTCCATTTTATCCTTGGTCAAATAAATTGACTTTGTAGTCCTTATTGCACCTGGTTATTAGTTCTTACTGCAGATTTCTTCTGTACTTTAACCAGTCTCTCTTGTGAATCGAACAAGATGAAATTATACCAATTTGTCTCTGAAATTATCGTTTTCATCTTTTTCTTTAAAAATTGAGATTAGAGTTTCCCTTACAGTTTTTCTGCTTTGTATCTCAGGACACATTCTTATTCAGAGTTTCCTTCATATTTTTCTTGTATAGATCTTGCTGCATATCTTGTAACATTTTCTTCTGGTAACCGATTGTTTCTGAGAAGACAAAACATAACTGATATAATTGAATCAGATTGCTGATGCAGATCTCATTCCTCAAAGATGTCTCCAAATACCATAACAAGTTTCTCTTGTTTTGTCTGTCTTAAATCTCAAAAGCATTTTTGCCCACAAACATGCATTCTTTAAAAACAATTTTGAAGCCTCAATATTCAAAACCCAACATTTTATGACCCCTTATTTCTATCTTGTTTTGTGTTTTGCTCTTCCTTTGTTTTTTAAAGGTCTTAAGGATTATAAAAATAGATCTTCATATTCTTACATTAAGTTTTGAAGGCATTCACCCATATTTCCGCTTTGTCACTTGTCTTTCAAGCTTTTAATAGACAATTTTCAGAGGTAATCATCGAAAGAAGTGAACAAACTTGGTGTCCTTTTCAAAAAAGCTGTTTGTAGCTGGAATAATTATGGCAAATTCCCCAGTCTCCCAATTATCTCTTTTCCAGATACTGCCATTGTTAAGGCTCGGCCCCTAGCCAGTGTTAGGGGTGTGAGCAGAGCTACTCTTGAGTAAACAAGAACATGCACAGAGAGTGAGAGTGAGAGTAGTGAATTGTACACAGCAACCACGCAGATACACTGAGTTGTGCAAAAATATTTACTTGAAGGAAAAAGCGATAGCAAAGTCCAAAAATACAGTCCAAGGTTGTACACAAGATATTCAGCCAATAGCAAAAAGGATATCCAAATACAGAGTCTTCTTACCGGTCTGTAAGCCAAAACACAAAAAGAGATCTTCTGATTCAGCAAACAGTAGCAGAATCAAACAAACTACCATTGATAGTAATCAATAGAAAATGAGAGATTATAGCTGAGAGACATATCAGTAAGCAAAAATAGGCAACAGAGTAGTAACTAGGCAATAGATAGTAAGCTATATCTCTAGCTACTTCTTATAGCCATTAGGAATAATGCTGGCCAATCAGCATTCAGTGTGATGCAATAGTTTTAATTCTTAAAGCTGTAGATTACTATTACATTGCAGACATACATTTCTAGTTTATATATATTGCCAACCCATCATTGTTAGTGATAGTCATATACCTAACAACCATCTTACAGTTTTTTCATGAGGGGCAACCATAAGGAAAAACAGCTTGGGTGATCTCACCTCTCTCTTTATCCACAAATGTTAAAATGTCTACAAACGTTGGCTCCACTTTTCCACACAGCTGCTTTGGAGTCCACCATCTTGTCCCAGAAGGTCCCCAAAATATTTTCATTCATCTTGTGAGTAATAGCATCTCCTGAATCAAATGCTTCTTTAAAAAAAAGCAATTCTTGTGTTTCAAACAGTAATTCATTTTGGCTGCAGCATTTCCTAAAAGATATTTACTGAACGCTCCGAACTGTAAGACATACCTAGCTTTTGGGGAGAAAAACAAGAAAACAAGAAAAAATCTGCCTCTGCCTCCCAACAATTTGCATCCTTGCAGCAAATTGCAAACAGTCTGGTCATTTTCAGTACCACCTGATTTAGCAAGAGCAGCTGATTGACGGTTGGATGTGCCTCCCGGAATACCGATGATCAGCTGTTCCAGTCTGCAGGGATCACCATCACCTATAACCTCCTCCACGCACCCCGTTTTCAGCCTCCACCCATCCTGTGGGGCATGCAGAGGCCAAAAATGGGACGCGTGTAGGCCAAGAATGGGACTCACAGAGGCGGTGATAGGCGAGGCAGAGGTTGAAGGGTAGGGGTCGGTGGGTGAGTGGGGCTTTGGCAACATTCACTCTATAAAGCGCACAGACATTTCCACCCACTTTTTTTGGGGGGGGGAGGTGGGTCTTATACACCAAAAAATACGGTAGTTAAAAAATGTAAAATGTTAGATTCTCATTAAGAATAGGTAATTTCTGCTTTTCTGAGATGTGTATCAATAAAACTAACTGCGGGTAATGACAGCTGGTCAGAGTAGCTGATTACCGTAACTCTGCTTCACTTTGAGCCCTTATATATCACCTTTAAAAGCAAATGAATATATTATTTAAAACAGCAGTGAAAGAGGATAAAATTGCATCACTACCACAGCAGTTTTATGTTCTCTCTCTTCCACCTTTCACTGTGATTAGACAATAGGTTCTGATATCATAGTAGTCTTGCAGACAAAGTGTTGGCATTTATCACATAAGGAGAGATATGGAAATTAATGCTCTGCTCAGAAAAAAGCTTAGAAAAAATGTGAGATATCAGATCTGGTTAGTTTGGGAATCAGCCAACTTCTGATGTTATAAAGCTAGAGAACTTAGGATTTGTTTTCCTTAGTATTGCTTGAAGTTCAGGTTGCTATATTAACACACTAGCTGATAACCTGGCTTCATCCAGGTATTTATGACACTGCTGCAGCCTAGAATTCTCAGCATTCTTTGCCTGATTTGCATGCCTTGCCTCTGTTGGCTGAAGAGCCTCTGATTTGCATGCCTTGCCCAGTAACCCTCTGCATATGTGCAGTAGAGCTTGCTAGTGAAATGTCTGTGGGGCATTGAAATGTCCACTTCGCCCCCCTTACATATGTAAGTCCAACTCAGTGCTTAAGCTTCCAAGCAACCGAGTTATGAACAATAGTGAAGCATGTATGTACCCACCCTTTCAAAATATTTGTAATTTGAACAGGAAGTAAATTAAGTTTGGTTACTTCTTTTCAATTCCAGATGTATTTAATATTTCAATTTCAAGATTGTTTATCCTTGTGGAATAATGCTTGAAAATCAGCTTATTTCTCTTCCTCAAGTAAAGAAAGACCTTCCTCTTCGGCCCCTGGTGCTTTTGAATTACGGCTGTACAAAATTAGAAATTATGAAAGATGTCAAAAATTCTGAAAGGCGTTTGGTACCTCTTGGCTGGTACTTTGGTTCTTGCGGGTATTATTATATTGCCGTTTCCTGTTTTATTACTGTGGAATTACTTTGTTTTTGCTCCCTAGTAAGATCTCTTTGCAGCATGTTTATTCTACTTGCTAGTGTTTGAATTAAATCCTTTTTGCAGGTGAAATGTGTGAAAGTCAAGCAAAAAAAGTTCAAATCAAAGAAGTTGATGGTTCTGCCCTTAAGATGCTTGTTGAATACATTTACATGGGGGAAATTATAGTTACAGAAGAAAATGTACAGGTGAGTGAGATGATTATGTTTATTGATCATAAAACACTTATAGTGAGACAAACCTGGTTCTGGTGAGGGCAGTATTTATTTCTTAGCATATGATTGAAAATGTGCACTGTTTAACAATGTTTCTGTTGTCTTCTTGCCCTATTGTAGCATAAAATAATCAATGAGCATCTTGCATGTCCTTGTATTTTAAAAAGACCTGGTGAGTTTTATAGTCATTTACAATAAAGTACACAGGAAAAACTAAACAAATCCATTGTTTGAAGAATACATATTAATCTGTTTTCATTTAAGACTATTCTTATATTTACAAGTAGACACATTTTATGTCGCAGTAAATAAATGAACGGGTACATTTACGTGCATCCTTGTGCATCCTTTGTGAAATCAGAAAAAAATATAATGCTGTGCCTATTCTTTCTTTTTACCATTGAGCTCAAAAGGTGTTCTAAATTTAATTGACTATAGAAAAGTATAAGTATAAAAAGTATAAAAAGCAGAGACATCACCCTGCCAACAGAATTGCATATAGTCAAGGCGATGGTTTTCCCAGTTGCAATGTATGGCTGTGAAAGTTGGACCGTAGAAAGGTTGAGCGCCAAAGAATTGAGGCCTTTGAACTATGGTGCTGGAGAAGACTCCTGCCAGTCCATTGGACTGCAAGGCGATCCAACTGGTCGATCCTAGAGGAGATCAACCCTGACTCCTCTTTAGAAGGCCAAATCCTGAAAAGGAAACTCAAATACTTTGGCCACCAAATGAGAAGGAAGGAGTCACTGGAGAAGAGCCTAATGCTGGGAAAGATTGAGGGCAAAAGAAGAATGGGACGACAGAGAATAAGGTGGCTGGATGGAGTCACTGAAACAGTTGGTGCGAGCTTAAATGGACTCCAGGGGACGGTAGAGGACAGGAAGGCCTGGAGGAACAGTGTACATGGGGCCGCGATGGGTTGGACACGACTTCGCAACTAACAAAGAAAAGTATGTCCTTAATGATGAGTCCTCTGAGCACAATCTCTTTTTTGCCATAGAAAACACTTAGGTTGCTAGGCAGTTTTAATTTAAAGAATGGGATGGTTACAGGTGTGTAGGTTAAACAATCAGTTGGCAAAAAGATCATATTTTAAGTAATAGCTAACCTTTTTAGGAGTTGTCAAGAACTAAAACAAGGGAATAAAAAGTATGTAGGCCATACTTCACCTTTGACAGCTACTGTATGTCCTAGAGTTGAAAACTGGTGAGTGGCAACAGGCAAAAACAAAATGTAATTTAATTCTATTTGAAATCTATTTTGTGAGTACTTCTCACTTACATATTTTAAAATGTCTCATTTTTATCACCTTAAAATTGCCTGTTAACAAGTTTTGGAAGCCACCTCCAACCTTATCCAAGTCCTTTCTTCCATAGAATCAAAGTAAGGACATATAAAGTACACATGCCAAATATTGTTCAGTGTATCAGTTTGGTAAGATCAGCACAGTAGAGGGCGTTGTCTTCCATAGCCTCTGTGAGAACTGCCAAGCTATATACCGTATACAGTGGTCCCTCAACTTACTAATTTAATCCGTTCCAAATGCACATTTGTAAGTAGAAAAATTTGTAAGTTGAAAATTGGTTTCCCATAGGAATGCAT
>JANHFR010628680.1:0-10699 GCA_032468015.1 Mimophis mahfalensis | reverse complement strand
ATCTTCTAGTAAACACGCATTCATCAGTTTTGGACTTAATAAAGCCCATTAAATTTAGTTTTTCGGTAAGACCTAAGTACCACATTATACCAGACTGTTTCAGACCATAAAGGCTTTTGTGCAGGAACCAAGTATCCCCTTCTTGGTGCCCGGGACCCGGGAGGACCTCTCACATAGATCTCCTCATCCAGGTCAGCATGTAAATAAGCCGTTTCAATGTTGAACTGGAAAACTTCTAAACCAAGAATAGTGGCAGTGGCAAAAGCAATTTTCACACTCTCGGTCCAAACTGTTGGTGAGTAAGTATTTGTGTAGTCCTCAGGATAATGTTGAGTGAAACCCTGGGCTACAAGTCTGGCTTTGTATAACAACTCACTGTTTGGCTTCTTTTTAATTCTGTAAACCCATCAAGTGCCAATAACTTTTTTATTTGCTGGAGGGCTTGCAGGAGTAAGCACTTTAAGTCTCTTTAAACTGTCCATTTCAGCCTGCATTGCCTCATACCATTTATCTTGCTCTGATTCAGGAAGATGTTTAATTTGTGTGAACTTGTCAGGAGGCAGTGTAACATTACAAAACAAAGGTAAAGGCGCTTTTGTCAGTTGCCATGAATACTGCTTTGGAGGAATTCCCTTTGTGGACCTCTTGAAATGCCTCAGAACCTCCATCCATTCTTCTTCCCCATTGTCCATATCTTCATAGTCAGCATCAACATCAGCATCAGTAGCTTGTGAAGACGGAACAGGAGATTGTGAAGAACTCATGGATGGAGCATTTGCCTGTGAATCTTGATCACCAGGCTGCGTGTGCTGGGAAAATAGACTCCAGGATCATTAGAATGTATCCTGGAGCAATCAGCATCTTCCTCAAAAACAATGGATTGGGAAATCACTATTACATATGTGGAGTCAATAAATTTGCTCCATTTTGAATTATCATCAATACCCATAAATCTCATCCACTTTGCTGCAGGACTCCTTTTTTTCTTTGAGCTAAGGGAATGTTCACCATAGTGTATGAACTAAAAATATGGAGATGCGAGAGATCAGGTTTCTGTCCATATAACATGAAGAAAGGAGTCTGGTTTATTACACTACTCCAAGTATGGTTAACAATATGGTTTGTGTATTTAATGGCGTCACCCCAGTATGGGAAGCTGAGGTTAGCATCTTCAAGGAGACAACGCATCATGGTCTGCAGGATGCCATTTCTCCTTTCTACTACACCGTTCTCAGCCAGCATGTAAGGAACCACAGTCTGGTGCAAAATGCTGGTTTTATGCATCCAATCCTGGAAACAGTGAGATGTGAATTCAGCACTGCGGTCACTTTGAATGTTGGTGATGGTAACATCATGTTGGTTATAAACAAGTGCTGCAAAGTCTTTGAAGGCCTGAAAGGTCTCAGATTTTTCTTTCATTTGATACTCTTATCCATATCTAGAATGATTATCAACAATTGTCAAGAAATATTTTGCACCACCAGGTGATGGCACAAAAGAACCTACTATATCAGTGTGCACCAATTCAAAAATGCATGTTGACAGGCTTGTAGTGTATTTTGGAACAGCTGCTGCTTTGGATTTGGATTTTTTGCAAACAGCAAAATCCAAAACCACCTTACACCTCTTTAGATCCAAACCTTTTGCGAACTCTGGCATCCTCCTAAGAACACGGAAAGTGGCATGCCCCAATCTTCTATGCCATTTGTGGATACACCTGGAATGCAAAGGTTTACCCGTTAATTTTCAACAATAACATTTTTATCAGGAACCCCAGGTTTGCTCTGAGCAATCTGTTTCTTATTTTTCCTTTTACTGGTTTTAGAAGCCTTTGGAGTAGCAACAGGATCTCTCTCTGGGACCTCTCTCTCTCTGGGCCTATGCTCTCCTCTGTTGGAGTCGGTATACTTGCCTGGGCTTGTGGTTTACACTTTGGCTTTATATAGTAAACACCACCAATCAATATAGTTTCAGTAACAATATCTCCATCTTTGACTAAATAGCTTGCTTTTTCAAGGTGATGGGCCTGAAACTTTGATACTCTAGACAAATGACTCTGACTAAGTAAATTGCTACTTGCTTCTGGAACATACTAAACATCAGGAATAAATGCATCAAGCTCTTCAACATAAACAGTTCCTTTTCCCATAACCTGAACAGGATGATTCGAAAATGAGTAAAGTTCATGTAGTTCAGGTTCAGGTTCAGGCATCTCTGTAAAAAGCTCCTTTCTGTAGGTAACATGTAACGTGGCTCCACTGTCTAATGTTCAAAGACGTTGTCTGTCGTACCCTGGTTGAGGACCTGACAATTTAGTGTTTCTATCTGGAGAGTGGCTAAGTGATCTGGGTGGGGTACTCCGATCATTTTCCCCATGTCGTGGTCAGATTACTGTTGCCTGCGACTGAGCTTCCATTATGCCTCCCCCTGCTGCCGGGCTACGGAACTGACCAGGTGGTTCCACCCCAGGTGCCTTATGGACCCAGAACGGTTCCAGCAGGCGCTTGGGTCTGTACTGACTCCCTTACTCACGGCTCGGCCTACACTTTGGTGGAGGCATGGGAGAGTGTGGCTACTGAGGTGTTGGACTGGGTTGTTCCCTTGCAGCCCCTGGCCTGGTGCCAATCCCATTGGGCCCCCTGGTTTTCCAAGGAGCTCTGGGATATGAAGCATCAGAGACGGGGCCTAGAGTGCAGTTGGAGATTGACCCATTCCAAATCCGACCAATTGCGATTGAGATCATTTACAAGATCTTATATCGTGGCGATGGAGGTGTGGAACCGCAATTACTTCTCCACCCTCATCATGTCCACTGAAAATTGCCTGGTCGCCCTGTTCAGGGTCACCCACTCCCTCCTTAATTGAGAGGTTGCAGGTGATCCTTTGCGGGGTCGAGCCGAGGAATTTAGTCAACATCTCATGGACAAAATCGCTTGGATTTGAGCTGGGTTGGACTCTGACTGGGCAGACTCGGGGCGAGAGGAATCCAGTGGGCTTGAGCATGTGATCTGGGAGGATTTCAATCCTGTGACTTCCGATGATTTGGACATGGTAATGGGGAGGTTGAGTTCCACCACGTGTTTGTTGGACCCGTGCCCTTCCTGGCTTGTGTATGTGGCCAGCAGGAGAGCACCTGCAGCTGGTTCCATGCAGTGGTATCTGCTTCCTTACAAGAGGGTAACTTCCCCCCTGCCTTGAAGGAAGCAGTGGTGAGGCCCCTTCTTAAGAAGCCCGCTTTAGACCCGGCTGTGTCAGACAACTTTCGTCCAGTCTCCAACCTGCACTTTGTTGCAAAGGTTGTTGAGAGCATGGTGTCACATCAACTTCCTCAGTTCCTGGATGAAACGGATTATCTAGACCCTTACCAGTCGGGCTTCAGGACCAGACACAGCACTGAGACGGCATTGGTCGCACTGGTAAATGATCTCTGGCGGGCCAGGGACAGGGGTTATTCCTCTGCCCTGGTGCTTTTAGACCTCTCAGTGGCTTTTGACACCATTGACCATGGTATCATGTTGCAGCAGCTCAGTGTTGTGGCTCAGCCCCCCTGGCCTGTACAAAGCCAAGTTAGTTCCCCTCAGTCTGAGCAGAGTGACATTGATGACTTGGAAGATGAAGAGGAGCTGCCAGACAGGCCATTCTCTCCGGCACCCTCTTTACCATCTTCACCTCAGCCTGGCCCCTCCTCCCTACCCCAATCTGACCCTCTTGCCTTGCTCCAACCTGATCCTGTTCCCTTACCTGTAGCAGAACCCCAGTCTGACCCTTCCCCTCTGGTTGCTCTGCAGTCTTCACCTGAGTTAGCGTCTGGTGACTGGATTGACCCCAGAGTGTGCAGAAGTGATAAAAGAGCTAGGCAGAAAATGAGACTGAGGACTTCCAAAGAGTAAAACTACTTAGTCATGATGACCACACCCCACAGGGACTATAAAAGGTGACAGCTGCATGCATAGTCCCTGTGGCAGACAAATGTGGAGAAATACTTTGAATTGTGGCAAGAACTTTTGGATGAAATCTGGTTCGTAACTTTGTTTTTGGCTTTTGGGACTTTAAATCTCTGCCAACAGTAAATTTACTGCTTTATCTTGAACTGTTGATTTATTCCTTGCCAAGAATTCACAGCTTTCATTTTGTTTTCGCTAACTCTGGTTTTTATCAGTTTAATTATAGTAAGAACTTGTTAACCCTTGCCTGGTCTGTATTTTGGGGGGATTCTGGGCTGTGGGACAGAACACTCAGGGGGTTGGGAGTGGGAGGCACTGTTTTATGGTGGTTCTCCTTTCTCACTGGTTGCTCACAGTGGGTGTTGACGGGGGACAGAGATCGACCCCGAGGCCCCTCTCTTGTGGGGTACCTCAGGGGTCGGTTCTCTCGCACCTTTTGTTCAACATCTACATGAAACCGCTGGGTGAGATCATTCGTGACTTTGGGGTGGGGTATCATCAGTATGCTGATGATACCCAGCTTTTTATATCCACACCTGGCCAGTGATGCCCTTGAGGTGATATCCTGGCGCCTGGAGGTGGTTCGGGTCTGGATGGGGAGAGACAGGCTTCTACTGAATCCCGCCAAGTCTGAGTGGCTGTTCGTGTCGGCATCCTGGGATACCCAGTCGATTCCATCTTTATCCATAGGGGGTGAGATGTTACCCCCGGTGGACAGGTTGCTCAATTTGGGGGTTCTCCTGGACATGGCTCTCAGGTTGGGAGATTATGTGGGGGCTGTTGCCAGGGGAGCCTTTGCCCAGGTTCACCTGGTGTGCCAATTGCACCCCTATCTGGACTGGGATGCCTTATGCACAGTCACTCATGCGCTGGTGACCTCTCGCCTTGACTACTGCAATGCGCTCTACATGGGGCTGCCCTTGGGGACCACCCAGAGGCTTCAGCTGGTGCAGAATGTGGCCATGTGAGTTGTGATGGGAGCCTCCTGATGCTCCCATGTAACACCTCTTCTCCACAAGCCGCATTGGCTTCCGGTTGCCCTCTGGGTGAGAATCAAGGTGCTGGTGTTAACCTATAAAGCCCTGAATGGCTTGGGCCCAGAATATTTGAGGGGACACCTGCTGCCAATGTCATCTTCCCACTGCCCAGTCCGCTCACACAGGGAGGGTCTCCTTCAGGTGCCGCCGGTCTCAGAGTGCCGGCAGGTGATGCCTAGGGGGAGGGCATTCTCGGTTGGGGCGCTCGCCTTATGGAACCAATTGCTGTTAGAACTCCGAATGGCCCCTGACCTCCATTCCTTTCGTAGAGTTGAAGACTTGGCTTTTTGCACTAGCCAGCCTGGATTGAGGGCATAATTTTATCTCTGTTTGTTAGGGCATGTTAATTTAATACTTTTTAACTTTTGTATTTGGTTGTGTTTTAATGCCCTCTACACCACCCTTAGTCCTGTAGGAATAGGGTGGTATAGAAATAAAATCAAGTAAATAAATAAATAAATAAATAAATAAATAAATAAATAAATAAATAAATAAATGCATGATCCACTGTTCATTGAGCAATAGGCACTTGATTAATCTTTGTAACGGCATCTTTCCATTAATAGTTCAATAAGTTAATGATAACACTGATAATTTGAAAATCATCTATATTATAGCCTCTCACCCGGTGTCTTCTTTGTACGTTTCATTTTAGTTAAATATTCTCCAATACATTCACTGGGTTTTAATTTCAAACCATGGACCTCAGATAAGAACAAGCAAGTAGACTCAATTGAAATAGGTCAGTAGCATGCCTCTAATTGAGCCCAAATTTGTTGGGCAGTTGCATCGTCTGGAAAAATGCCCTGCAATTCAGTGTCTGTTGACATCAATAATGTCGTGCATGCTTTGTTATTTAAGTCCCATAATTCAGGAGTCCATGGCTGGTCAGGAGGATTAAAAATCATGCAGTGGGTACCTTCTCTATGGAGCAAAAGTTTGACTTCACTGACCCAGGCCTCGTAATTTTGTCCTGACTGCTTCAATTTCATATCGCCAGCCAGTGGTAAAATAGCAGATGCCTGTTGAGGAACATGCATTTGGGGTGCTGTCTGCACAGGCTGTACTGGCGCTGCAATCCCAAATTGACCAGTAGGGGGTGCCTGTACTTGTACAGGGGTTGCTGGTGGTGCTCGAACCAGTGGCTGCTGGATTGAAGCAGGTGGCAGTTGTGCTTGTACTTGCACCTGTGGCTGTTGCACTGGAACTGCCACTGGTGCTTGAGCAGCAACATTAATCTGCCCTGCCGGGGGTGCTGGTGCTTGTATTTGAACCTGCTGAACTTGAGCTGCATTTCTAATTTGGCCAACAGGGAGCGCTGGCGCTTGTGCCAGTTGCTGGGCTCCATCTGGCACAGGAACATGAAAAAAACCATCTCTAGCATCACCAGGGTTCATAGAGAGTGAAGTTCCTGGTGGGTGGATTGGAGCATATGCAGCTACAATTTCTCAAGGAGCCACAGATGACGCTGCAGCTTCTTGCAGGAGTGATTGATTAATAGACATCATTGAATAAGTATGCTGCAATTCATGCAGATGCTCCTGCATCTTGTACATTAATCTATGTCTATTTTGTAAACTTTCACCAGCAAATGGCAATGCAGCTACAGCTTCAGACATCTCTGTAGCTTCTGTGGCCCTAGCAACAAGATTTGTCATTTGATCCAGCACGACATCATGGGACTGCTGTGTCACCAGTGATGAGGGTACAGCTCTCTGTTCCCACCGTCTGACACCTCCTTCACTTGTGGGCATGTCTGGGCATCTGCTCTTAGGTTAGAAGAAGAAGGCAATATGGAGGACCCTGGGACTTGAAGCACATCAGGGTCCTTCTTATTTTGATCAATCAGTGACACAAATGCTTTTGCTTGATATAATCCCCGTTCTAATTTTTGTATTTAATCATAGTAACTTTACATAACTTTCTCATGCAGGGTCTGTTCAGGACTAAGAGGAACATATTGAACTTCATGTTTCCCTTGAGAGAAGGAATGCCCAGCTAAGTGTGAAACTTTAAGCCTGGCACCAAGTTTTTCAAAGTCTGTATGAGCCCCTTGAAGATGAATTACTTCAGGGATATCAGTTACTCCAGGGCTTCTAAGATCAGAAGAGTGTCACTGACCTTTGTAGGCTCATATCATCCTCTGAGGGTGCAGCCTCTTCTCCAAGATGCGTAGCAGAAGTGAGCGGAGTCTGTAATCTTGAAGGGAGATTCCTCTGCAGTGTGGCAATCTCCTCATCATCAGAGTGATAGCAAGCCTTCCTTTTAGCTTTCTTCTTCAGCATAGCTCAGCAATTAAAACACAACATTCCTTGGTCATCGTGTAAAAAAAAACAAACTGACTAACTAGCCTATATGCTCATTAACAACATCAGAGAAATCTATCAAAACGTAAAAACAACTATCCGAAGCAACCATGTCAGGGCATGAATTAAGTCCCAAACCTTCCTCATGAAATTGTGAAGGAGGATTTCAATCATAATTACATATGCCTTATCTGCTAGAGGCTGATGAAACTTGATTTGTATGATTAAAAACAAACCCAAAGTTCACTCTAAAGAACATATTTATTTAATGAAAAGTAGAAATTCTAACTAACTACATATTCAAGCTTACCAGGACTGTGTCACATAAAGAAGAGAGAGAAAAAAGATGGATGGCACAGAGAAAGAAACTTTCTTAGACATGCATATAAAGGTATATGAAACCAAAACATAGCTGAGGCATGTGACAATCACTGTGGTTACAAAGATAAGGTAACACAGCTGGCAGAGAGCAGACTGCACAATCGCTTAAGTGGCAAACAGAAAAAACACAGCTCATGTATCCATGGGATACTCTCCAAATCCTGGGGGCAGAAACAGATAACACCCTTCTCCTCCCATTTCCAGCCTTATTGTAAATGCACCCCCACACTTGGCTTTTCCAGCTTCAATTCAGAACTGTGCTTTTTTTTTATCTAAGTATCTTAAGCCCTTCAGAGAAAATGGCCTCCAGTGCTTTGCTAGTAGCAACCCAACTCTGATTAGCTACAGTACCAGGCCGATCCCTCCACTCCAGTGGTTGGCTCCTGCTCTTTCAGCCATTATGTCCTGGGTTGCCAGACTGCTGTTTACCACCAGTCAGTTCTGTTCAACCCTTACATCTTTGGGGGGCATCCTTTCTGCTTCTGCCCAGTCCAGTTGAAGCATGTCTTCATGATTTCCCACCCCATACTCACAGTACTGCAAATGACTCCTTTCCTTTTTAAAAGAGAGGTGCAAAGTTGGAACTTCTTTGTTTCAATGAAGTTGAATTAAGAGCTCTTCCTTGCTATACATTTCCCATGAACTTATTAAGGAATGTTGGGATGAAAGAACAGCCTAATCTCTACGGCTTTGATTGCTGTAGCATCAGAGCAACAAGAGTACCATAAGGGGGGAAAAGTGTCAAAGTAAAGCATGTGAGAAGAACTTGTGAAAGCCTTTGTGTGCAAACATCTGGAAAAGCAAAGAAAGGCACCAGGATCAACGAGAGGGGAACAATTACTAAAAGAAAAGGGCAGAGTGGTTCACACAAGGAAACAACTATTGAGATTTGTTTTCCAAGCACAGATGGAAAGGACAAGAATCAAAGGAGGAATCAATCTGGTCGCAGGATGGCCAGATTGAGCTCCAGTCCAGCTCTCTTCCCAATCACTGCAATCCAAACTAGAATTTTTAAAGTTGGCTAAAGAAACAGTCAGAAGCAGTACAGGAGACAAGGAGTTTGGTTTACAGTACAGAATTCATCAGAATAACAGAAGAGATCTTGGAGATCTTCAATCCCCTGCCCAAGTAGGAGACCTTGTGCCATTTGAAACATGCGGTTGTCCAATCTCTTCTTTAAAACTTCCAGTGTCGGAGCACATACAACTTCTGGAGGCAAGCTATTCCACTGATTGATTATTGTAACTGTATGTAAATTTCTCCTTATTTCTAGGTTGGTTCCCTCCTCGATAAGTTTCCATCCATTGCTTCTTATTCTGCCTTTAGAGACTTTGACATCTGATCATTGGCGTCAAATGCCAATATCAGAGAAGTATATTTTTTGTGTTGAAATCCAAATGCCATCTGGAGAATGAAGATGAAAGGGGCTAAGAATTCAGGTGATGAACCTATGTGGCTTTGTCTGGTTGCAAAACGTTGTGAGAATTGGATCAGGTTATTATTTAAATCAGGATACCGCCAGGTCTGCAGACTAGACTGTAAGGGGGAAAAAATCCTGAAAAACAATGTCATAGAAAACATTTCCATATATTTGCCAACAAAGGGTCATAAAGTTTATAAGGTCACTGAAAGCTGACTTGACTCAAAGGAGATTTTTATTCACTACCTTTTTGCTGTGCAACTGCGTGACCTGATGGAAGTGGCTGTTCTCACAGTTAAAGACGCCAGACAAGATAATCTTAATGGGATTTTGACATTTAATCTAAGTCTGATTTGCAGTGGTTGCATTGGGATTCCATAGTTTCTCTGAAAACTATGAAACTCTTTCAGTTTACATAACTTGCTTGGGCGTGTTCTGAATCTAAAATTGTGCAATGGACTACCATCCAGTCAGAGCTGAGGAAGCTTCTTGGATGAGAAGTGAAAAGTCTTCAAAGAAAAACCAGAAAGTCAAGTTGCCTCTTGAAAAAAAAAGGGGGACATTCGTGCTGCCTTTTAAGCTGCTACTTGATCATCTGAGGTTGGAGCTGCCTGGAAATCAAGCTGAGCATCTCTCTCCTGTGCTCAAGTCCTCCGGTTGGAGCACGGCATCTCCCCTTCTTGCTTCAGTGATGCAAAGGGACTAGTCAATGCCATGGGCTATCACAACAGAAATGAAATGTTTCCACTGGTCGCAATCCTATTATACAAAGGTATGAAGCTATTTTAACCTGACTTCTATATTCACTTCAGTCAATACATCTCTGTGCAAAAGAACAAGCCAATCTACAGGACGCTTTGTTTAGGTCTTAGAGCAGACCAGCACCTTTTCCTGCTCAATGACAGAAGAGAGAAAGAGCCATTTGTGCAATTTGGGAATTGAGCCAGAATTGGAAAAACACAGCTGAGTGGCAAGCCATTGGCAGCTTGCCTGAAGTGAGATATCTAAATCTCTGCCCCTGCCTACCATGCCCAGTTCCTTACCCTTATGCCAGTAAGAGAACTCTAAATGTTGTGGTGAACACACTGAGGTGAAACACACACTGAGGTTCTAATTCCTAAGATACCCCCATTCAAAATCTCCCAAGTAGCTTCACCCCATTTTCCCCTGGTTGCGAGTATTAAACAGAGAGAACTGTCAGAGTCTCACCAGATAATCTTCTTAGTTCACGGGAATTTCCTGTGAATTAATTTGGAAAATTGATGTCTCCAGAGGCCTCGGTCACTTCCACTTTTCGTTTAAAAACTGGCTGGAGACCTATCCTGTGTAAGGACCTTCTTTGCTGAGTAAAAATCCCACCGTAGCTTTCAGGTCATTTAACAAGACACTTCTGATTAGAAGCTAGAATAGCAGTAGAAATTAGAAATAGGAGGGATATTAGCATACACATTTTTATATATAATAGAATAAAAGCAATAATTAGATGAAAAGATTAGAGGTTGAAAGATGGCACTATGTTGTTTACTATAGGTAAAGGTAAAGGCTCCCCTCGCACATATGTGCTAGTCGTTCTCGACTCTAGGGGGCAGTGCTCATCTCTGTTTCCAAGCC
>JANHFR010627754.1:0-10702 GCA_032468015.1 Mimophis mahfalensis | reverse complement strand
AATTTCCTTCCCTTATTCCTCCTTCAGCAATCCTTCTGCAACGGAGCGTGCTGAGAGGAAGGGGAGAAAGGGGAGGAATTCTGTGTCTCTGAGGCACTCCCTCGCAGGCACGTGAGCAGGCGCGCGTGTGGGGGAGTGCCTCAGAGTCGGAGAAAATATGGGAAATTTAAAAAAAAAATAGGGACGGGATGGAAAAGGAAGGAGAAATCCAGGACTTTCCTAGCCAATACAGGACACTTGACAGGTATGTGCAATATGTTTGTTCCCTGTTGACAGTCTATTACTCTGCACACTCTGTTGCCTCAAACAACAGTCTATTACTCTCACACTCTGTTGTTTCAAAGAGAAGGTCAACCTTTTCTCCAAAACACCTGAAGAAAGGTCAAGAAGCAATGGATGGAAACTAATCAAGGAGATTCTCCTAACCTAGAACTTAGGAGAAATTTTCTGAGAGTTAGAAGAATTAATCAGTGGAATGACTTGCCTCCAGATGTTGTGGGTGCTCCATCACTGGAGGCTTTTGAGAAGAAACTGGACAGCCACTTCTCTGGAATAGTATAGGGTGTCCTGCTTGAGCAGCGGGTCAGACTACAAGAGCTCCAAGGGTTCTTCCAAATCTATTATTCTGTTCTGTTAACTTTCTCTGCTATTCTTAAACAGTGTCAAGTGGGGGAAAATTACTTAAATTCCAGGATTTTTAATGATAACTTAAGGCTCCCACACTTGAGGACTGAGGATGAGATGAAAGGAATATCATGGTGGCATGGGGGAAAAAAAGTTGCCAGGGCATGCTTGTATTAATTTTCTAGCATTGCAAACTTGGATCTACAATGCTCTTAACAACTAAATGATGAACCTTGCATTTGATTTCAGGTCAATGGAACAATGTAGAGCCCAAAGCCAGCATGCCAGACAATCTTGATCAACCAAGAAGTAGTTTTATTTACAAATATTCACAGGAGCTATGAGGTGGCTGTACTTACAGAAGCGAAACTGAAAGCAATACAAGCAGAGTAGACACAGAGAAAAAGAGGCATGGCTACCCCTCATATTTATAGTGTAACCAATAATGATGATTGACATATCACATGGCTGTCTTGTGACTGTGGGAATTGGGCTTGCACTTGCTTAGAGCCAGACCCAGACTCCAGCTGTTAGTGTGTCGTGGCCTAAAACCTTGTCAGCCATTTTAACTGCACTTTATAGCATATAGATTTATTTATTTTTATTTTATTTATTTAATCGAATTTATATGCTGCCCTACTCCCGGAGGACTCAGATATTGTTTTAATATGGGAATGCAAAAATCCTAACAGTTTGTGTTGTGGTTTGATTTGTTTAGTAAGCCTAAGTCTGCCAAACATAATTTTAAAACGAATGCAATCTTTCTCTTTCCTTTTATTTCCCCTTTCAATGAGCAAATCTAGTCTATGGCACAGAAATACTTTCTATCAGTCCAGGAACTGGTTTGGGAGGGTATTACCTACATTTCCAACTGCTATTCTGATAGGCAATGAAGAAAAATAAGAGCTGGGTTTGCCAAAGAAGCAGAAGAAGGAGAGCTGGGCAGAAAATATATATATATTGAGTAAGTGACCTGCAGCTCTTCTGCGATCAGCTCTGACCCTGCGTTTAATAGGGTGCAGATCTTTTGGGGGATGTGGCAGCTCAGAATAAGTTTCTTTTTCCTGTGGAAAAGGAAGTATGGTGGGGAAAGATTTTTTAGCTACTATTCAACTATTGTACTGCAGGCAGAGAAGTAGGGCCTTTTTTGATGCAGCAAGAACTAGCTGCCGTGTGGTCCCTTGTGGTTTTGTGGCCTCTAGATTGGACTAGTACAATGAACTTTACATGGGGCTGCCCTTGAAGAGCATTTGAAATGAAGTGCAGAATCCAATAGTGTGGTCAGTTAATGGTGTCAGTTTATTGGTGCATGGGACATCATTGCTTTAGAAGTTGCAGTGGCTCCCTTTGTGCTTCTGGGTGCAGAAGTCATGTTTCATGGGTAAAACGTTGTGAGAAAAAAATGAAGCTGCAAAGTCAGAAAAGAAAGTGTTATTTTTTTTTAGAGATTAGAGGAGAGCTACCAATGTATGCTCACTTCTATTTCTCTGCTACCAAGTTGAGGTTGATTAATCGAAAGTAACTGAGACCAGGAACTTGAGGCATAACCACTCTGATTCCTTTATTTACAGGTATTTACATAAGACATAGGATAAGCTAAGCAAGCATAGACTAAGAGAGCTAGAATAAGTAGAAGTTAGAAGAAGATGTAGGCAGGCATGCAAGCCTCCTTTTATATGCCGGCATTGGCGGTTGAGAACAGGAACAAACTAGCAACATTTAGACGCGAAACCCAGGCTTCTTCCAGACAGCCTGGCACCAGCTAAGTGAGTGTGGTATGATTCCCAGACAGCCATCTTAACTCACATTTTAAATACATGAAATCATTTGGTGAACATAAAATATTCAACAGAAAGAGTGTAACCTATAGCTGGGCAAACCCGTGCTCTGGAACAAATTACCCCTGGAGCTCCAGATGGCCCCTGACCTCCAATCCTTCCAACGTGATCTGAAGACTTGGTTGTTTCACCTAGCTGGTCTGGATATGGGGTTTTAATATAATTTATTTTATTGTTGATTTTAATGATTATTTTAATGATTTATTGTGATAATTTAGTTTAATTTCTTTTTAAATTTTCTTTCTGTATTTTTATTGTTGTAAGCCTCTCTGAGTCCCTCGGGAGAAGGGCGGCATATAAATTCAAGGTACTGGTAATCATTTTTAAAGACCACCATGACTTGGGACCAGGCTACTTATGGGGTCTTCTCTTGCCAATTATTTCTACCCTTCCAACCCACTCCAGCAGGAATTGCATAATGGGGATGTTATCAGTTAAGGAGTGCCTCTTCACCATGGTGCCAGTCCTGTAGAACATCATTGCCTCTGAGATGAGATTAGCCCCAACCTTGCTATCATTGACCACACCTGATGCCCCAAATGATAGAGCCTGTCTCTTAGTTTTATATGTGGTTATTTTATTTTGATGCTCCCCATCTGCATGTTTTTATTTCTACATTAGGCATGTATCTGCTTTATCTTTGATTGTAAGCCACCCAGACTCATGTATGTGTGATGTGGTGCTCACTCACACATACAAGAGATCTCATGAGGCAAGAAAATTCCAGAGTCTACAAAGCACAAATTAATTCCAAACATGTTGTCCATCAAGAATGAAGCAGGAAACAAGACAACCAAAAAACCTGTTAAATATTTTGCAGAGCAGTCTTTACTCTGCTGCGGGAAAACCTTGCAACTGGTTGTAGGTCGATGGACCATAATGGAGGCAAAGTCAGGAGGCCAAAGCACGTCTCATTCAGAAGAAGGCAGGTTTATTTTCAAGCTATATACATTGAGGTAACCAGGCATACAGAAGCGAAACAGAAAGTAAAGGCTGGAGCTGAAAGCACTAGCACCACCACACTAGCATATTACTGTGCCACCATGAGGCTTGGAGTAGAGCCTTGGGAATTTATACCTTTTCATACTAATGATGATTGACACATCACATGAGCTTCCAGGACAGTTTAGATCTGCCTGGTAGCAGACAAGCTGTCTCCAACTTGTGAGTGTGGTGTGACCAGGGCCTAGTCAGCCATTTTGAATGCGCACAAAATAAAGACATTTTTTATTAAGTACAGAGTGAATAAATTCAACCAAAACACATCTAGAAAACAAACATGTTGTTCCCAGCAATGCCTCCTTCTGTCTGCTGTGATAAATAGCTAGCTCTCTGATGCAGCCCATCAAGATGGGTGAGGCCTTCTAATCTCAAGCAGTCTGGCTGACTTCCTGCCTTTTCTCTGCCCTACATGTTTTCAGAATAGATACAGAAAGCAGTTCCTCCTCCTCTTCCCTGGCCATCTGTCACTGCAAGCTTTCCCCAGCTGAAGCCTCCTCCAAATCTCTTCAGGCTGGGCATTCAGAGCCATCAATCAAGTTAGTTCCTGGTGTGCCAGGAATGGGCTCATCCTCTGAGGAATCTGGGGAGTCATCCAAGGGAGACATCACAGTATGTGAGATGGGCATCTATATAAGTCAAATCAATATCTAAAAGAGACATTGTTAAATATTTTACAGAGCAGGTTTACTCTGCATTAGGGAAACCTTGCAATTGAGTTAGATCGATGGATCATAGTGGAGATGTAGATAGGAGACCATAACAGCAAAGGTTGAGAAGAACAGCTTTATTTACAATCTATCTACATGAGGTAGTTAGGCATACATAAACGAAACAGAAAGTAAAGACTAGGGCTGTGAGCCCAACACAGAATAGCTCCCTACATCTAATACAAAGTCAGCAGCAGGCTTGGAGCTCAAGCCTCCAGTATTTATACCTTCTCTTGGTAATGATGATTAACACATCACATGGGTCTTCCAGGATGGTTGAAATCTGCCCAGCACCAGACCATCTGTCTCCAACTTGTTAGTGTGTGTGTGTGAGACTAAGACCCTGTTGGCCATCTCTAGTACACTTTTACAATGAAAACATTTTTTAATAAAGTGTGAAGTGAAATAAATTCAACAGACGTGGTGTTGCATGGCTTCTTTGTCATCATGTCTTCAATTCTGTGGAGTGAGCCCTTGCTAGGCTAATCAAAAGATTGATTTTAAAGGAGCTTTTTCCTGGTTCTCTTCCCTCCTGCCACTTTGTCCACATCACCAGCAAAAAAAAAAAAAAAAAAAAAGAGAGCAAAAAGTAGATAAAGGAGATTAGAGAACTGAACAGGCAAAACTTCTCCCCCCTTTGTCGTCCTGATTCACATCAGATGCTGAACTTAACTGGCAGGTAAGGATAGTTTTGACATATGCCTAGTCATTTTCCAAGAAGATCAATGAATTAGGCTGTAACTGTTCCACTGGGGCTACATGGGCAGATTTATCATGAACGGTGGCAGCTAAGAGCCACTTCCCCCTATTTCTTCTTCCCCAACAGTACCTGTGGGATAGGAAAACTAGTAGCAGAAAATTGCTTCCATTAACACTATACAAACACAGACACACATTTCTTGTCATCCCACTAGCAGCTCAGGAATCTCCTTTCAGAATATCTTGACTTTTGCTCCACTGAAATACAATCAACAGAAATGGTCGAACTGAAAAAAACATGTTTGAAACTTTTTTTTTTTTAGCTCAATGACAATGTTTCTTCTTTCATACACCTACTTTTTAGGGACAATTATGGATTCAGGCTCCATTTTAAAAGTTGTGGAACATAGAATAAAAGAGTTGGAAGGGACCTTGAAGGTCTTCCAGTTCAACCCCCTACTCAAGTAGGAGACCCTATCCCTATACACTCCTTCGGGTGCAGCCGGTTATGGAGTGTTGGCAGGCGGCTCCTAGGAGGAGGGCATTCTCTGTTGGGGCACCCACCTTATGGAATCAACTTCCAGTGGACCTCCGGACGGCCCCTGACCTCTCCTCCTTCCGCAGGGAGTTAAAGATTTGGCTATTGGGCGGGCCTGGACTGGGAATGAGGGTTATTTTAACTTATATGTTGTATATGGGGTGTGTGTGTTTAATTCAGTTTTAATTGTAAATATATATTTTTAATGCCCTATACACCGCCCTGCGTCCTCAGGGAGAAGGGCGGTATATAAATCTAATAAAATAAAATAAATAAAATAAATTTCAGATAAATGGTTGTCCAGTCTCTTTGAAAGCCTCCAATGATGAAGCATCCACAGCTTCTGATGGCAAGTTATTCCATTGGTTGATTGCTGGCACTGTTAGGAAATTTGTCCTTAGTTCTAGGTTGCTTCTCTCCTAGGTTAGTTTCCGTTCATCGTTTCTCAACTTGCCTTTTGGTTCTTTGGAAAATATTTTGACCCCCTTGTCTTTTTGGAGCCCTCAAATATTTGAACACAGCTATCAGTGGCTGATGTCGGCTATAAGAATGTAGATTCTTTGTTCACTTCTAAATAGTTAACAAGCCTACCTTTCTTTTCCATGTTCAAGTGATGGTTGCAAGATTTATCTACATAATGCTTCCACAGTACTTAATATTTGAGGAATTAGAAAAGAAATTAAATGGGGAGTTATGTTGAACTGCTCTGTATTGTATGCTTAGGTTGCAAGGTCATTTCTTCACAGTCATAGAGTAAGAGCAAAATATTTGAAAGCAAGGAAAATAGCAATTCCCCCCACCCTTACTCTTAATTAATTATATATTTCAAAATAATTCTGGAAGCAAAGAATGAGGAAAGACTTGATACTAATTTTGAAAGAGATGCTCAACTTTTCAGTGAACTAAAAGACACACTATTATTTACCATACGCGTGAACCTGACTGGAAATTTTTTTCAATGAATGAAAATGAAAGACATAATAACTAAAAATTATTTGCAGGAGTCCTGATTATAAGAAGATCGATTTTCTAGGATAAAGTTTGCTTTAAAATAAATTCTAAATAGAAATAATGCATTTATGCAATTAACACTTAGATTGTCCCTGCAATAGAGTACACAGAAACTATTGTTGACTAGATACAAGTAGAGACTTTAGATCACAAAAAAATTGCCAGAACTCAACAAATAATTTGCATTTACCAAGGAGAATTAGTGGTCATAGATTGTTGCAGTTGCCAAAACAACTGAAAAAAATGAGGGTTATTTGCTCTCACAACGTTTTGCTTGGGACTATATAGATACGATAGAGATGTATGGATAATTCTTAAGCTTTGGGATACAGATTAAATTGATCCTAAAATATCACCATTTGTTGATCATCCTCATCAATCATCCTCATCATCTTCTTCTTCTTCACGATTAATTAATTAATAATCTTAATGGGGACTCCATTATTGAGATGGCTCCTCTATTATTAACATATCTTTTACTATGGGTTTTTTTTTTGTTTCAATTTGGTCTTTTACAGGTTTTCAATGTTTCAGAATAATTGATAATAAATTTATTAATTTAATTGTTCTTCAGCTTTGCTGTATGCTACCCAGAATCACTTCTTTTTGAGAGATATGTGGCTATATATAGATTTAATGAAAAATACATAAAATAGTGTTTTATTTTGTAAAAAAAAATTACAAAGCATATTGCTTTCAGCACTGAAACACTTTCTTAATCCTGATTAAAATATAACATGATTTAAGAACTGGAAATTTTGTTAGCCAGTAGCATTACATTAGAAATTGCTTCTGACAGTCACCTATGTTTAGTTAATTTAAGTCTTGTGATTAAAGATCACCTATTTTCCTCAAATGTTTTCTTTTAATGCTTTTTGTTACATTTTTATTTTCAGTTAGTTCCAAAGTTTTCACCTGTGGAAACAAAATTATTAATTGTTCATAGCCTCTTCTATTTTTATGAGTGATAGTTTTGGTTGATTTTTTTTTAATGTGTGTAAAGTGTTAAATGTTGTACGGTTCACACCAAAGTTATTTCCTAGTGTTAGAAGTTATTTTTGAACTGAGAATAGAACCATATTCTATTTATTGTAAATTAAAAATATCTATCTGACATCATGCAGAACTCAGAACAACGGAAATGGGATTTATGTTTTAAGGCCAAATTTGTAATTGTGAAACTTTATTCAACTTCGTTGATTTTTTTAAATTATCCATTGATCGGTATAAGCAGAGAAGGCATTGTAAAAACTGCTCACCCATTGTCCAACATGGCATTGAAGTGATATTGAAATGGTTGAATGACATATCTGAAGACATAAAAAACAGTAGAGATTTTGTACATGTCATCTAAGGATGGCAGTTACTTCTAGTTCAGTACAAAAACTGGGTAGATGATAACGATTTTAGTGCACAAGAAAACAGTGATGAGAATAGAAGTCCTAATTTGAATGGATCTATTTGAATGGTATTAATTTGGAGATTTCTTCTTTCAATCAAAACCTGCCTTCCATAACCTAACTCTATTATTCTGTAGTCCGAGCTTTAGGAAGCTTGATAGCATTTAGATCTTTCTTCTATGTTATGCTTATAAAACTCAGTCAAGTAATATTAAGACTTTTGTGCTTTGAGATGAAAGAAACAATTTAACTCTAACAAAAAGGTAATTACTTCTTTGAAAGTTGTATTTTTACATCTGAGTCTTTTGAAAGCATCTTGTGTCAATATACTGCATATACCTCCTAATTAGTAAGGTGGAGACAAAAAAGTGCCTCTAGATTTTAGATCCAAGCTTGCATGAGTAGTACGAGTGATGTGACTTGTGTATATTTCTGCCTATTGCTGGATTACATTTTAGCAGTATTTTTTTTTTACTTCCATTACTTCCATTTCTATTACTTTATTTCTATTAATATTTTTAATCAAGGAGAGAAGCAACCTAGAACCAAGGAGAAATTTTGTGACATTTAGAACAATTAATCAATGGACTGACTTGCCTCCAAAAGTTATGGGTGCTCCAATGATGGAATTTTTAAAGAAAAGATTGGACAACAATTTGTCTGAGATAGTGTAGGGTTTCTTGTGGTGGTTGGAGTAGAAGACCTGTGAGGACCTTCCAACTGTTTTATTCTGTTCTGTTAAAATGTGCCCTTCTATTTTTACCCAGTTACTTCTATTTCTGGGCATTGTTGTACACTAGGATTGCTTCATGATTGAGAAATGAATAAATGAAACTGTTTGTTTTCTAGCATTGCAGATTTGGATCTACAATGCTTTTAACAACTAAATGATGAACCTTGCATTTGATCACAGGTCGATGGATCAATGTAGAGCCCAAAGCCAGGATGCCAGACAATCTTGATCAACTAAGAAGTAGCTTTATTTACAGATATTCACACAGGCCATGAGGTGGCTGTATATACATAAGTGAAACTGAACATAATACAAGCAGAGAAGACACAAGGGAAAAAGAGGCATAGCTACCTCCCATATTTATAGTGTAACCAGCAACAATGATTGTACCAGTAACAAAGCTCACATGGCTTTCTTCTGACTGTTAGAGTTGGGCTTACACCTGCCTAGCACCAGACTCCTTATCTCCAAACTGTTAGGGTGGGGTGGCCTAAAACCTTATCAGCCATTTTAACTACACTTTATTGCTATAAAGTGCTATATTGCTATATTATTGTTTTAATGTGGGAATGTAAAAATTCTAACAGAAGTCAACCAGGAGTAAAAGAAAAATATGTTTATTGTGTTTCCGGCATACTGGCCACAGTGCCATATTTACTGCTATCAGGGAATAGTGCACAGATACTACTAAACCTTATATTTCACTCTGCTCTTCATCTAACTTGCTAAGAAGCATTTTGTGAGACACAAAACTGATCACAACTGTAATGGCTGGAGAGGTCAATATGTATGGGAAATCTGCTGATGACCATGACCTATAGACTGAAGATTGAATTTAAGAGCATACTGTAAGTCTACTGTGCAAATCTGATCTTTGCTCTTTAGCAAGTCATTGAGAAATCTATGAATATTGTATGAGAATTGAAGTTCATTGTATACTTGTTGAATTACAGAAAGAAGAATTTGAACTTTTTCAAAAGAGAAAATACTGGAAATACAACTGCATATCATTCCAGTAGAAGAAGAAGAAAATGAAACGCAGCTTAGGAGACCACAGGGGGCTTCTGACTGAACTAAGAGTTAAAAGAGACACACTTAAGAAATGGAAGATGAGTGTAATCCCCAAGGAAGGATATGAGGAAGTAGCTAATGTCTGCAGAAAAACAATCAGAAAAGATAAATTACAAAAGGAAGTCAGGCTTGCAATTAAAGCTAAAAACAGCAAAAAATATCATTCCTAAGAGAAAATAAAAGATTGAGCCTGCTGCTGAGGGAAAATGGCAGGATGGCACTAAATGATGAGAAAAGTCCTCCTTTGCTTTAGATTTCAGTGGTACCCAAATAATCAAAGATTTGGGATTCCATGAACTGTAACAGATTTGAAATCAATTTAATTTAATTAAACAAAAAAGTAGGGATATTGACAGTCATATGGTTAGGATGCTGGACTGACAATCGGCAGGCTTGAATTTGAAACCCAGTTGCCTGGTTGTTATTGCATGAGATCCCGTCATTCACTTTAGCTCCTGACCCAGCAGTATGAAAGCAGACAACTGCAAATAGATAGAAGAGTACAACTTCAGAGGGCTACTTAATAGGCTCATGAAAGGATCCCACAACTCATTGTCTCCTGGTCAATGGTGAGGTCACTGACTAATCCTCTCAAACTAGAAGCATAGCTGTCAAGTCCCCCAGTTTGGCAGGGGAACTCCCATATTTTACCCTCTTTCCTGCTGAGCACTCCATGGCTTAGGACCTAGGTACTTACAAGACCGCCTCCTGCTACCGATTACCTCCCACCGGCCAGTCCGCTCCCACAGAGAGGGCCTCCTCGGGGTGCCGTCAGTCAAACAATGTCAGCTACCCCCCTTCTCTGTGGGGGTTCCTGCCCTCTGGAATTAATTAATCTCCAACCGCCTGCAGGCGCCTAAAGACCCGCGCGGCTGCCCGCAGACCCAGGGATGGGAGCCGCGCATTCGGAGCTCGGCGGGGCGGCGTGGAGGCTTCGGAGGCGGCGGGGAAGCTTCGGAGGCCTCGGAGCAGCGCGGAGGCCTCGGGGACGGCGCGGAGGCCTCGGAGGCCTCGGAGCGGCTCTGCCTGGGCCGCTGCAGTTCTCCGCCCCGCGGGTGGCTCGGCCGTGGCTCGGGACG
>JANHFR010622323.1:0-10718 GCA_032468015.1 Mimophis mahfalensis | reverse complement strand
GGATTCGAACCACTGAACTGCCGACCTTTCTGATCGACAAGCTCAGCGTCTTAGCCACTGAGCCACTGCATCCCATGTATGTCTGTAAGTAGCAAGGCTCAAATCCCAGCCTAGGTGCCTCCGACATGGTCCAGAAAGCTTGCCTGCCTTCTGCACAGCTGAATCCCACAAAGCACTCTCCACACAGCCCAGCTAAGCTGCCCTGATCTGCCTTGGGTACTCACTACTAGCAGCAAGGCCCAAATCCCGGCCTAGCTGCCTCTTACATCACCCAGCGTGCTTGCCTGCCTTCCCTGGTGCCTTCTCCACTGTCCCTGAGACCCAGAGGAGGACTGATAGATATGTCGCATTTTCTGCCTCCATTGGGCTGACTGCACCAGGCTGGATCAGGCTGGAGAGGGGGGAAAGCAAACACTGTGCTGCCGCTGCTGTTCCAGAGGACTGCCTCGGGAGGAGGAATAAGGACAACCAGCAGGCCAAAGTATCGCTGGCTTTGCTGTCCCACCTCTGCTCTTGCAAAGAAAAATGAAATGCCTTGTCTCTTGCCACAAAGCCCTCCCAACTTGCAGCAGCTCTCTAAATAAGAAAGCTGACTGCAAGACAAGGGGAGCTGAGAAAAGGCAGCAGGGGCAGGAGAGCAAAGCAAGCAAGTGAACCTTTGCCTGCCAGCTGGCCTCTTTATTCCCCCTCACTCCCAAGGCAGCCCTCTGGAACAGCAGTGGAAGCAGACGCAGCTACCTTTTCTCTTGCTGCACAATCTTTGAGACTGTGGCCCCCTGAAGGTAATGGTGCTGTGGCATCAGAGGAGGGGCAGCACAGGTGGGCTGAAGTGGCAGGAGCAACAGCCTTAGTGTGCAGGAGCAAAGTGCAACTTGCCTTTGTGCTGCCCATTCAGCCTTCGTCCCAGTACATTTGTGCCAGCTAGTGGCGCCCAAAGCAGCCCTCAGTTCGGAGAGGGAAGCGGCGGCCAGAGTCAGTCCTAGCATCGCAGCTAAGAATCTCAAATAGAGCCAAGAATGAATGCTTGGTTGCATTCACTCTGGGCACTATATAAGCAGGCAGCCTGAAAACTCCATCGCTTTCTGAGGAGCCTGGCCAAAGTTTTTCTCACTGAGGCACCAGGACTCCTGGGATGGGATGGGTCGTTCAAGCACTTAGCTTGGCCACTTATTAGCTCCAGCCCTACCATCCGCCTCAGCAAGTTGGCTGCTAAAGTTCAGCCGGATTCCTCAAGAAATGGAATTTGCAGGGGGCAGTTTGCAGGGGGCAGTTTTAAGCTTCATTCTCAGGTTTGAGATTCCTAGCTGCAATGGATCCAAAGCTAGATTCATCACCCTGATCCAGAAGCTGGAAAAGGGGGCAGAAAGAGTCCCATCGCCAAGGTGCGCACAGGTCGGAGGGGGGGAAATTCCAAATTCAGCCTCCTGGTGTGGCGCAGGGCTTTGGGCAAAGGCTGGAGGGAAGGACCTGGCTCACTCATGCACTCTCCCTCTCCAATCTAGCTTGATTACAGGTGAAGCTGGGTGACGGTGAGGGCTGGCTTTTTGCCTAGCTTTGTCCAGCTGCCAGGGAGATATGGACAGGGCCCCAGGGAAGAAGCTACAGTGTTCCCTCGACTTACGAACTACTCGATATCCAAAGGTTTCGACTTACGAACGGGAAAAAAAGTGGCTGCATGCTTATGAATTTTTCGACATCCAAACGGAAAACCGTTGGCGGTTTTAGATGCGGTTTCCTCGACTTACGAATTTTAGATACAGTTTCCTCGACTTACGAATTTTGCCGAATACTGTATTTTTCCCCCGAAAACTGCTTCTCCCATGGCGCTTTCCTATAGGAAACCGCTTTTCAACCTATGAACTTTTGCGACCTATGAATGTGCATTCAGAATGGATTAAGTTTGTAAGTCGAGGGACCACTGTACTTTCCACCCCGACAGCAGGACAAAGCTATGCAAAAAGCCCTCACCAGCACCCACCTTCACTGACAGCAGGCTTCCAAAAGGCAATGTGGCTCTGCCTGCAATCAAGCTAGATTGGGGAGTGGGAGCACAAGCAAGCACTGAAGAGACTGCGGGAGAATGGAAGCCAGGAAAAGGGGCAAGAGAGGGCATCCGCAATATGCTGAAGCACACAGAATGGGACTTTTCGGCTCCTACCCTTGGGGAAGTCAGATTCACTTAGAGACTGCGCAACTGACTTAGCAATCATTCAAGCTACGACGACACTGGAAAAAGGGATTTAGGACTGTTTTTCACAGTATAATACTTAAATTATGGGGTTTTTAACTTGGTTTTAATTGTTTATTGTATTAATTCAATTTGATTTGCAGATTTATTGAATTGGTTGTTTAATTCTTTTTTAACTTTTATATTTTGGTGTTTTTATTTTGTTGTTAGCTGCCCTGAGTCCCTCGGGAGAAGGGCGGCATATAAATTCAATAAATCTAATCTAAAAGGGATCTTGGAGGGAACCCTGTACCATTTCAGAGAAATGGCTGTCCAGTCTCTTCTTGAAAACTTCGTGTTGGAGCATCCAGAACTTCTGGAGACAAGCAATTCCACTAGTTAATTGTTCTCAGTGTCAGGAAATTTCTCCTTAGTTTTAAGTTGCTTCCAGTTTCCATCCATTGCTTGTTTTGCCTTCTGCTTCTTTGGAAAATACATTGCCTCCCCTTCTTGTGGCAGCCCCTTAAAAGCCTGTTGCCTATCACACTCTTGGGCAAAGCATGTGAGCCATTTCCTTCTTTTAGTGATCCATGAAAGTACATCTATAATATGTAGATAATAAAGTCAAAAAAGGTGAACAACTTTTTTACAGAACTTTAGCTACATTGAGATTGGGTGTGACAAGGAATGGCTGGGAGGGGAGAGGCCAGGTGAGGCACCTCTTGACATGAGTGACATTGAGTTGGTCATGCCCACCCAGTCACATGACCTAGCCACACCCACCCAGTCACATGACCACCTAGCCATGACCACCTAGCCTTACTCACAGAACTGGTAGTAAAAAAAATTTGAATCCTACCACTGTTTTTCAGCATAAAAGTAACTACACTTACATCTGCAAACAGAATTAAACCTGCATCATATTTGTAAGAATGGGTTGTGAATCCAATACACTTATATAGAAACGTTGATCTGTTTTATCTTACACACCTGAATAATATATAAAGAATACACTTAGTGGCCCCAAAATTGTAATTTAATATATGTAAAATTTGCTTTATAAGGTAGCCACTATGCAGTCTGTACAGTATCTGGAAAGTGCTGTAAGTATGGTTTATCTACAAAAATCTGATCCATTACTGCTTTAATTCTAAGAGTTACATAGTGCTTAATCCTTTAATCAGGCTTTGTGATCTCCATATTTTATTCAATCTATGCTTCTAAATTAGACAATTTGTTCAGATAATTTATAACCGGCTCAGTAATCAAATATGTATACAGTATTTACATATGGACTCTTTCAAAAATTAATGTGAGAATTCAAATCTGGTATAAACCTGATACAGATACAATGAGAAACCACTATCACTTGGAGGAATAACCTTATTGAAGGGAAGAAAGTATTTTCCTTGTTACATACTTTGCTCTTGTCTCTCTTGAAATAATGTTTAAGTTACATTAAGGCAGCTTGCATACTCAGCTACCCAAATCAAGTCATAATAAATACAAGTTCAAATAATACAATATTTGATATAGTGCAAATTGTAAATTGATATCACTCCTTTCCTTTCCTTCTTTCCTTCATTTCATTTATGTGTCACCCATCTTGTTGAGAGGTAAATTTGGACAGCTTACAAAGCATTAAAGCTACTACACATTAAAATAATAAAGAAAAAACAAACAAAAAACTCTACCAGTAATAAATTCTGTTAAAACATGGGGAGGAGGGGAACACAAAGTACATTTAATGAAAAATTCAGTTAATGAAGCCAGTACATGCAAGTTGTGTTTGGGATTTTGGACAGTGCTAATCTTCATAGGTGCAAATTGGAGAAGATTCCTTCAGAGGAAAACTAAACAACTTTTTAAAAAAGGAATCTGTTATTACATTAGAACAAAAATCTGATATAATTGAACAAGAATGTGTTGTTAGAAACACTAAAATAGGATGTTAGACTGCTTGATTACAGTTTACAGTTCATTCATTAGGTTGTTTTTAATTCTTTGCAACCCTATGGACCAGGCGCCTCATTCTCCACTGTCTTCCTGAGTTTACCCAAATTCATATTCATTGTGTCAATGATGCTATTTAACCATCTCATCCTCTCCCATCGCCTGCCTTCTCCTTTTGCCCTAACTATAGTAAAATATTTATTTTTATTTGGCTTTCTATAACTACTCTGAGACTTTGTTAATTATGTGTTTAAATTATAAGTGCATTCTTATTGTCCTTTACTGTAAAATTTCATTAATATAAATAGAAAAATTTATGCCTAAAACTTTTCATTTCTTATTTTCATCAAGCTGGAACCAATTACCGTATTTTCCATACAAATATTACTTTGAATAGTGCAAATAGTAATAATGCAACCATTTTGAGGGATTTATTAACTGTACTAATTGAGATTTACCTGCATCTTATTTTTATAAATTTATTCTTTACAAAGGTGGTTTTTTGTTTTTTTTTCAGTAAAAATGATTTCTTAACCTTTCAATTTTTGTATGTTGCTTTGGGCTGGCTTGGTTTTCTTATTTTTTAACCCTATACAATATTTTCTAAAATGTACTGCAGATTCGATTGTTTTTACAGTACAGGTAAACGTATAACAAATAATCCCTGCAAATAATAATACTGGGCAACAGTTGTACGATTAACTGGTCAATAAAATGAAGCTAAATCTTAAAATGGTAGATGCATTATGAACTTGTAGTTTATGTGTCTGGAAAATTGAAATCCCTTTGTCTTTGAACAGGGATGCAATCTCTCTGAAGGAATAAATGTACAGACTGGGTAAATTTCTGAATATATATTTATTACTCAAGATATAGGTGACATACATTGTCTGGAATGCATTCAACAAGCTTCCCTTGATAGGGATGGTCTCTCCATAGTAGTCTGTAATAACATTTTGGATTCTTGCAATACATTCTACCTAAGTTTGTCCTTGAAAATTATTTGAAAATTGCAAGAAACACAGAATGCAGCTCTGAGGCTATTTCTAGAACACTCTTCAGAAACCATATAGCCCTGGTCTTTAAAAAACCTCTATTACCTCATGAAGACTGACTTCATAGTTCCAGCAGTGATGTTTAAAGCCTTTAACAGTTTACTTGAAGATGAACTGGTCCAGTTATTAAGTTCTGCAATGTAGAAAATTCCTGTCTCACAGCTGGAAGAAATATGTCACTCTTTTGTTCTGCTACTCTGGCCTTGAAATTCCCTTCTTTGCCAGCAATGTTCTATTCTAGATGAAATTTAGCTTTTTATCCTTGTGCTTGGGATTTAGCAGGTTTTGCCTTTGAAATGTCTCTTTGTATTACTTTTTGATTGTTTTTAATTAGTTGTATATATTACAGAATTTTATTCTTGTAACTGACCACGTTCAGTTTACAGGTATTCCAAATTAATAAAATTAAAAAGTAAATATAAGCACTTTTGCCCCAATTTCTAAGAAACAATACCCTTTTATCAGGGAGGTACTCAGCTTATAATGTGAGCTACTCAACAGTATGAAACTTGCCTAGGAATCCCAATTATGTACTTTTACATGTAAATAGTAAGTACAAGTGCTTTGAAAAATACTGATACCACTGAATCTATGCATTAAATACTGTCCTACCAAGGAAAGGAAGCAATCTTTTCCTTGATCAAATATGGAAACCAAAGATCTTTGCTAGTTTTCTCCGTTTGATGAGAACATTTCTTCACTTCAGTTACTGAATCAATGTAAGCTCACTAGATAATTATAATTCTTGCTAACTTGGATTTATGATTTTTAAACCACAATTCTAAGTATCTTTCCATTTCCTTCAATATCCAAAGTGTGCTTATATACCGTTCAATGGAAAAACTCTCCACATTGTAGAGAAAAATTAAGATTTCAACAAATGTATTAATTGTATTGGTGAGCAGCTGCCATAGCCTTCAGCAATCTTTTTACTTCCAGTTTAGATATAATATCAACCTTTGTAAACAGGAAAAGCCCCTGAAAACCTAAATATCAGTAGAAATTATCAAACCATATTAAAGACATATCAATACACTAATACCTATCAGTTCAATGAAAAAAACTAGTCATGATGGCAATGAAATCCTGAATTACACTAGATAATAACCACTCTGGAATTGGTACTGATTCCTTAGAAAATATAGGAAAATATGGGAAGAGAGGCAATGAACCTGTCAGCTGGACTCTGAAAACCAAACAAGATGCTACCATGCCAAAGACATCTCTATTTATGCACTTACTTTATTTAACTTATATTTTTATTTTGCAAGTAAATAGGAAACTACTGTGCTGCAAAGCACAAACCCAAAGAATACTTATTTTTATTTTTAAGAATATATATTTATTTATTTTATTTGATGGGACTTATATGCCGCCCTATCTCCCTAGGGACTCAGGGAGGCTTACAACAATAATACCTGAAATGCCGCCCTATCTCCCTAGGGACTCAGGGAGGCTTACAACAATAATACCTGAAATACATACAAAAGTTAAAAATAAATTAAACGATCAATCCCATTAATAACAAATTTAAGTTAAAATTCAAGTTAAAACTAATAAAATCCCCCCAAAGGTGGTATTCAGCCAGTTCCGACAGGTTCCGGAGAACCGGTAGCGATAATTTTGACTAATTCAGAGAACCACTTCTGATTGGCCGACACCGGCAAATACTAACTCTGATTGACTGACAGCATAGCCACACCCACTAAGCCACACCCACAGAACCGGTAATAAAAAAAATTGAATCCCACCACTGAATCCCACACACCCCTCAATCCAGGCCAGCTTGATGGAATAAAAGCATTTTCAAGTCGCAAAAGAAGGAGTGGAGGTCGGGGGCCAACCGGAGCTCCAAGGGAAGTTGATTCCACAGGGTGCGTGCAACTACAGAGAAGGCTCTCCCCCTGGGGGTCACCAGCCGACACTGCCTGGCTGACAGCACCCTGAGGAGGTCCTCTCTATGAGAATGCACTGGGCGATGGGGAGCTGTTGCTGGCAGCAGATGTTCCTGCAAGTACCCTGGACCTAAGCCATGTAGGGCTTTATAGGTAATCACCAGCACCCTGAATCTCACCCGGAGGGCAACCAGAAGCCAATGCAGCTCACGCAGGAGGGGTGTAACATGGGAGTGTCGGGACACCCCCATCACAACCTGCACGGCCACATTCTGCACCAGCTGAAGCCTCTGGGTGGTCCTCAAGGGCAGCCCCATGTAAAGAGTGTTGCAGTAGTCTATACGGGAGGTGACAAGCGCATGAGTAACCGTGTGTAGGGCGTCTTGCTCCAAATAGGGGTGCAACTGGCGTACCAGGCCAACCTGGGCAAATGCCCCCCCGGTCACAGCTGCCAAATGATCTTCCAAACTAAACCGTGAATTCAGGAGGACACCCAAGCTGTGCATCCTGTCCATGGGGGGGGTAACACCTCACCCCTGATAGCCAGAGATGGTATAACCTGGATAGAACGAGACTCTGGTACCCACAGACACTCACCTTGGCGGGGTTGAGTCAAAGCCTGTTCCTCCCCATCCAGACCCGTACCACTTCCCGGCACCGGAACATCATGTTGAGGGCATCACTGGGTTGGTTTGGGGATAAAAAGCTGGGCATCATCAGCATACTGATACCTCACCTCAAAACCATGGATGACCTCACCCAGTGGCTTTATATAGATGTTGAACAGGAGGGGAGAGAAGCCCGACCTCTGGGGCACCCCACAAGTGAGGGGCCTATGGGACAACCTCTGCCCCCTGCCAAAACTGACTATGAACAACCCGAGAGGAAGGAGAACCACCATAAAATGGTGCCTCCCACTCCCAACCCTTCGAGGCATCGCAGCAAGATACCATGGTCGATGGTATCAAAAGCCGCTGAGAGGTCTAATAGGGCCAGGACAGAGGAAAAACCCCTGTCCTGGGCCCACCAGAGATCATCCACCAGCGCGACCAATGCCGTCTCTGTGCTGTACCCGGGCCTGAAACCTGACTGGTACGGGTCCAGATAATCCGCTTCCTCCAGGAACAATGGGAGCTGATACACCACCACGCTCTCAGCAACCTTTGCAATAAAGCGAAGGTTGGAGAGGGGACAGAAGTTATTCAAAACATCTGGGTCCAATGCAGGCTTCTTGAGGAGGGGCCTCACCACCACCTCCTTCAAAGCGGCGGGGAAGCTTCCCTCACCCAAGGATGCATTCACCACTGCCTGGAGCCAGCCTTGTGTCACCTCCCAGGCCACATAAACGAGCCAGGAGGGGCACGGGTCCAATAAACACTCAGCCTACCCATGATCCTGTCCACTTCGTCTGGAGTAACAGGATCGATCTCATTCCAAATTACATCCACAAGACCGGCCGTCTCTCCCCCCCCCCCCACCATCAGACCCTGCCTAGTCAGAGTCCAAGCTGGTCCAGATCTGAGCGATTTTGTCCAGCAGATGCTGACTAAACTCCTCAGCCTGCCCCTGCAGAGG
The DNA here is from genome assembly GCA_032468015.1 of Mimophis mahfalensis. Lineage (NCBI taxonomy): Eukaryota > Metazoa > Chordata > Lepidosauria > Squamata > Mimophis > Mimophis mahfalensis. The sequence continues at coordinate 2,073 of JANHFR010622323.1, read as the reverse complement.
GTCGTCCCTTGCCCCCTGATTAAGGAGGGAGCGGGTCACCCTAAACAGGGCGGCCCGGCAATTATCTGCGGACGTGATGAGGGTGGAGAAGTAAGCAGACTTCGCTGCCTCCATCACCACAAGACCTTATAAAAGTTCTTAACTGTGCTCGGTCAGATTCGGACCGGCTGGATCTCCAACAGCTCTCCAGGCCTCTTCTCTGGCACTTCAGGTCCTGGAGCTCCTCCGTAAACCAAGGAGCCATCCGGGATCGGCGCCAGGTCAGAGGCCGCAAAGGCATAATGTGGTCGAGAGCCCCAGAGGCTGCCCTTTCCCAGGCATCCACCAGGGTCTCGACCGGGCTATGGGCAAGGGAGGCAGGTATCATCCCAAGTTCCATCTGGAAACTTTCCGGGTCCATCTGGCACCTGGGGCAGTTCAGGACTGGTTCAGAGCATTTTTTAAAAATCGTCAATGATAGGCCTGTGGCCCAGTACTATACTTGAACTCTAACCTCCTGCTGCCCCCCAAAATAAATTTTAAAAGCATCCAACAAGAATCAAGGAAATGATAGGGCATATTATTATTATTTAATTTTCTGGAAAAAGGGCACCATGTGACTTTCATCCCATCACAGCAATTGTTTTGTGAGAACGCCCATAACATGTTATCAATATTACAACCAAATATTAGCCAGAAAAGCTCAAATACATTGATCCCAAAATCCTGTATCAATCTCAATGTGACACTTTATCAATTAAAATTTTTGCAGTGCAGTGACAATTGTGATTCACAGCCTCACCACTATGAAGATGGACTAAGCAACATGCCGGACATGGATCTGCATTTGAAAACTGTAATTAATCTAGACTGAAGCTGCCCTTGTGCTGGTGGAGAAAGGTTGTCACAACCACGTGACAATAGTAATACTAGTTTTATTTAATTATTTCAATTTTTTATTGTTTTCATTATAATCTTTGCTATAGTGGAAATATCTTTATTTTCAGGCATTGCTCTTAAGTTAGTGCTGCCCAAATAATGTAATAAATACATACAGCCAAATTACATATATTCCAAACTGATATCTGTCCAGATCAGAGACTCAAGAGTGGTTGAAAGAACCAACATGGATTATCATAATTCCCTTCCCCAGGTTTCAGGCCTATGATGCTGCTGCATTAAATATCCAGGTGGCTATGGCTAGAAGAACTTCAGCTCAAGTATTGGTAAGTTACCAGGTAAACCCTCAAATCTATAGTTACAAAGATAGATTTATCAGACAACAGGCAAACTATAAGACAGACTGACAAGATAATTATGGATTATCCAATAGAGCAGGGGTGTCAAACTCACATCGCCACGGTGTCGCCATGACGTATTGCAACTTTTTCCCCCTTTCCTAAACCAGGCATAGATGTGGCCAGCATGTCATGCATCTGGCCCGCGGACCCTCAGTTTGACACCCCTGCAATAGATATGCAAGATCTTCTTTCTCCATATTTCTACAGATTAGCTAAGTCATTCAAGCAATAATTAAAGGTCCAGTAAAAACAAATAACTACTTTGGAAGTAGCTTCTCTAATGTTGGACTTCCCAACCAAGTCAATGCTTCTTTCAAGGCACTATATAAAGTGTGTGATACAGCTACTGTAAGCAGCCAGGATATTTCTGGAAAATGCTGTCAAGTCTGAACTGCTTTGGAGGAAAAACTGTTTATATAGTGACTTCTTTCCAAAGAAGTTATAGATAAGAATCCAGGTTAAATAAAGTGTGCTCATGATTAACCTGGGGAAAATATCCATTTCTATATTCCCAATTAGAGAAGAAAAACTAGTATTCCAAGACCAGAATGTTAATTTCCATTCCCAGTCACTCTTCTCTGACCAACTATGATATGCAATATGAAGCTGCAGTTCTGCTGAGCAAAATATATAGGGGAGGACTTTTGTTAAAAAAAAAAGTTGATACTGATTTCACCATTTACCAAATCCCCTGCAGTAAAAGAATCATTAACTCATGAATTTTAGTGAATATGACTACACAATGTTAAGAGTAAAATAAATAGAATGAATATTGTCTTGAAAAATTGGCATT
>JANHFR010622220.1:0-10718 GCA_032468015.1 Mimophis mahfalensis | reverse complement strand
TTGGCCTGAATTCTTGACGACTCTTTTGTACTTCTGTTTCTGGACTGTTTGCTTGGAGTAATCTGAGTAATTGCTTGGGAGTTATCTCATTCCTGCAGACACTTGAGGTAACGAGCCTGACTGTTTGTATTTTGCTGCCAAAGCCTTATCAGAAGGAAATTACTAAAGCCTGTGGAATTAACCCTTGCTAGTCGTGCCTGCTTGTCTGTCTGCTTGTGCTGGGGGTGAGGGGAACAGAACAATGACTAGCATATTTCTCAGAGCAAGAAAGACCCCAAAAAAGCAACAGCAGCAGAACCCCCAAAACTAGACCAGGCATATCAAACCACAACTGGGCAAGAGAGCCACCTGTGGTATCACAACAGCGTGGCTTTGACCAGATGGAAGGGATGGCAAAATAAAACCTATCATTTAATGAGTTATGAAAAGCATCTCACTTCTGCCTGGAGATTCAGGACACCAAAGAGAAGGAAAATCATTTACACTTTTACAAAAGATACAGCCCCAGAAAACAGCATGTTTCATTGGAAAGGAGGAAAATAAGCCCAAATAAATTCAACAATTAAATTAAGGAAGAACTCTAGCCAAATATTGGAAGAGTTGGATAAAAGTAAGATTTAGGAGAGAAGGATGTGTATTATCTGTCTTTATTAAGGTTGGAATCCATTGAGGTATTTGGGTATGGATCAGTTTTATACTATTTATCATGATTTTTGTAACATTCATCTGGATTCTGTCACACTTATTCTGCACTGTGGGACAATCCTGGATAAGATTTCCCTTTCTTCTGTGGGACACTTCATTAATTATTTTTACATACATCTTAGATGCTTTTTTATGAGGCTAAACATTCCCAGTAACTTCAATTTGTTTTCATGGGACTTATTAACCCTTGCTAGCCTTCTTCATGTTAGACCTCCATTCATGGTTTAACAATATCTGGATGTGTCTTTGGTGAAGACTTAAGTAAAATATATATAAAAACACATCCGGCTATTCCGTAATGTCCTTCTGCTTTGGTTGGTTGGTAACATTGTTGCCTGTTTATTGGAAGATGGTTGTTTGGCTATGAGTCAGTGGTCGGGTCTTGTTTTCACTGCAGATTGGTTTCAACTGTGTGGATGGTTGGATTACATCCAGACTAGTGGCCCCAGGGGCTGTCTGTTGGGCTTCCAGTCCTTTCATTCTCACTGATGTTGAGATTCGTCTGTGAGCAGGTTTCCAAATAGCCGAGTCGGGTAGTGCCGTCCCATTTGTTCATATTGTATGGGCGTTTTTCTATCTCGAGGGCTTCTCTGATTATTCTGTTGTTAAGATTTTCTGTTTTGGCCACTGTTTTTGTACCGTTGAAATTGATATTGTGTCCTGTGGCTGGACTAGCGATGATGTGTGTTCTTGTTTTTTTTACTGAATTTTTATGTTCCTCAATGTGAGCATTTATTCTCCTGTTGGGTCTGTCCAATGTCTGTTGTGGGGCAGGAGGCACATGGGAGTTCATATACACCTTGGTTTTCCAGTTCAATTCTATCTTTTGGGTTCCTTAAAATAGTTGATATTTTTCTGTCGGTGCAGAAAGCAGTCTTGATGTTATGCCTGTATAATATCCTGCTGATTTTATCAGTTGTGCCTTTTATATAAGGCAAGACATTCCATTGCTCTGCTCCTCTTCTTAATCTTTATTATGTCTCAGCATCTTATTCTGGATCAAACCAGTGATTCTGTTTTTGTGGAACCCATTAGCTGTCAATACGTTAGTCAGTGTGTGTAGTACAGTCTTCAGATGTGCTTTATCTGCCAAGTATTTAGTTCTTGCAATCAATGTTTTGGCAGCTGAATTTATTTGTGCTGGGTGGTGGTGGGATTGTGCATTGAGATAACGGTCGGTGTGTGTGTCTTCTTTTGATAGATGATGTGTCCTAGGGTGCCATCTGCTTTTTTGTAAATTAGTACATCTAGGAAAGGTAGCTGGTTTTTCGTCTCTGTCTCCATGCTGAATTTTATTTTGGGGTGTAAACTGTTCAAGTGTGCTAGAAAATCCTCTAGCTTCTCTCTACCATGGGGCCAAATTACAAATGTGTCATCAATATATTTAAGCCACAGTTTCAGTTTGTAGGCAGTTTCTTTCTTTCTTTTTTAAATAAATATTTATTGATATTTTACAAATTAAAAAGACCATAAGAACACAAAATTTTTAACACATAAACTGACCCTGTAGGCGTTTCCCCTCCCCCCCCAAGGCATTGATTTCAGATTCTTCCATGAACAGATTGGCAATGACCGGTGACAGTGATCCCACTGCTGCACCTTCTATTTGCTTGTATCTTTGTCCTTTGTATATGTGTTGGATAAACAATATTCTGCCAATTCTATGATGTGATTTGGTGACTGGTATTTATTTTTAATCATTAGCAAAGCTTCTTTGACAGGGACTTGTGTGAACAGTGATACCACATCAAAGCTCACAAGTAGATCATTTTGTTCTGTGTGTTGGCTTTTCATTATTTCTATGAGATGGCATGAATTCTGTACATGTGAAGCTGCTGATTCTGCATGTGGCTGTAGTTGTTTCGCTAGGTATTTGGCTAGGTTTTGTAATGAGCCTATCGAGCTTATTATGGGTCTGAGTGGTGTTCCATCTTTATGTATTGTGGGGAGGCCATACAATTTGGGGCATCTTGATGACTTTTCCCTCGGGATAATTGTTTGTTGGATTTCTTTACTTATAGTGCTTGTTTTAATTTTTGTCCTGGTGGTCTTTTCCAAATATGTTGTGGGGTCTGTATTTATCAGTCTATATGTGATATCCTGAAGTAGGTCCGACAGTTTCTCTTCGTAGTCTTTTGTGTTCATTACTACTGTGGCATTGCCTTTGTCTGCTGGTAGTATAATTATGCTGTTTTCATTTTTTAAATCCTGCAATGCCTTTTGTTCTTCTTTGGACAAATTATTTTTTGGTGGTTTGCTGGTGCATAAGATGTTGGTGATCTCATGTATGACTTTATCAGCGTCATCTGTGTTAAATTTTGTTAAGCTTGTTTCAACTCCACATATGATAGTTTTGGTGGGGATTTTCTTCAGTGCTGTGGCATAATTGAACCGTTTTGATAAAACATGCATTTCTTTGTTAGTTTTCTGTTGGAAACATTGTGTACTACTTGTTTTAGGTGTTGTTGTGGATTGCTAGGTGGTTTTTTGCCATTTCTAATTTCTCCGATTTCTTTGAAAGTCTGTTGTTTTTGTAAGTGGTTTCAGTCACGGCTCGCCAGACCGTAAGTTGTTTCATTTTGTCCCATAGTATGGGATGGACTTTATTGCTTATTTTTAGATGTAAAGTTAATAGATCTTTGTTTATCTGGTCCAGTTGGAATCTCTTGTTGTGAAGCTCATTTCTAAGTAATGCCATTTGGTGGATGCAGTGTTGGAATGAAATTTCAGTTTGAAGCAAGTTGGTATCACACTGTGATCTTGACAGAGGCATAGGAATGTTAAATCACACAGTAGTCTTGCTCTTAATTCCAGCTTCTCGTAAGTCCTGGTCTGGTGGTGCATTTCCTCCCCACAGAGGTGTGATATTTGTTTGCTGCAGCCTACAATACCCAGCATTCTTTGCCTGATTTGTATGCCTTGCCTCCATCGGCTGGAAAGCCTCCGATTTGCATGCCTTAACCATCTGCACATGCCCAGTAGAGCTTGGCTGTGAAATGTTGGTGGGGGCGTCTACTTTGGCACACTTTTTTGGGGGGGGAAATACACAGAGGCATTTGTGACCCCCTCGCCGCCCCAGTGTTTGTCTCTGGAGTGCGAGGTATGTGCCTGGCAAGCTTGGGGCAGATTGGTGTAGGAGTGGAAGAGCCTATTCAGGACATACCCACAAACCCAGACACCAAACACTTCTCTTTTATAGATATAGATAAGGGTCTAAAAATCCAAAGGGTCTTTTTGAGGCTTTTCTCACTCAGGGCATTTTAAAGGTTGTCCCATGTGGTTTCCTTTAGGTCTGAGAAGTCTATTCATCCAATTGAATATTTCTCCACAGACCCCATATTTTTATAGTTTCCCACACGAGGGTCCCATTTTTAGAAGAAAACGTTAGAGTGGAAAGCTTCTGAGTTTCGGTTCCTCTGTTGTTGCGGATTCGCCTTGCGAAAGATGACTGGGCTGGTTGAGGTTTTCCCCACCGTCAGTGCGTTTGTATGTTTGTTCTCCAGCATGGAGTCTTTGGTGTTTGAGAAGGTTGGCGTTCTGCGCGAAGTTCTTTCCACACTCGAGGCATTTGTATGGTTTTTCTCCTGTGTGGACCATTTTGTGGCGCATGAGATTACTGTACTTACGGAAGGTGCTCCCACACTCCACGCACCTGTAGGGCTTCTCCCCCGTGTGGATCCTTTCGTGGCTTCTGTGCTCAGATCGTCCACGGAACGTCTTTCCGCATGTCAGGCACGTATACGGTTTCTCCCCAGTGTGGGTGCGTTGGTGTCTCATAAGGACGTCCTTGTAGGAAAACCACTTTCCGCACTCTGCACATTTATACGGCTTCTCTCCAGTGTGCTTTCTTTTATGAGAGGCGAGGCGACTGCTGCAGTTGAAGTCCTTTCCACACTCCAGACATTTGTATGGCTTCTCCCCCGTATGAATCCTTTTGTGGCAGATAAAATAACTGCTGCAACTGAAGCTCTTCCCACATTCCTGGCACGTGTACGGTTTCTCCCCCGTGTGGGATCGCTGGTGTTTTTTAAGGTGACCGCTCTGACTGAACCCTCTTCCACACAGCGGGCACATGTATGGTTTCTCCCCTGTGTGGGTCCGTTCGTGTATGACAAGGTTACTTCTCTGAGTGAACGTCTTTTCACACATCAGACACTTATAAGGTTTCTCCCTTAGAGGATTTTGGGAGGGTAGAAGAAGCACCTGTTTCATACTAAAATCCATGGCATGCTCATACGGCTTCTCTTCCTTGTGGGAAATTAGGTGACTGTCAAAACTGTAATTTCCCTCACAATTGATAAATACATGTGGCGTCTCTTCGGTGTACGATGGGTGATATAAGGCAGGGTAGGAGGTAGAGCTGATACTTTGCCCATCCTCTTGATATTCGTATTGGCCTTCTTCGGTCTGGGCCACACAGTATTGAGTGAAATCAGAGTTTTCTTTGCCACATCTGAAATATTCTCCATTTCTTTCTCCTTGGCAAACTTCCTGGGTTTGGATGCTACGGAATCCACTAGGATCGGAACATGTCTTCCCCTCATTTTTCATGCAACTTTTCATATCCTTTTGGAGCGTGTCTTGATATCCGAACTGCTCTTCTTCAGACTTGATCATTTGTACGAGTGCTATCCTAAGGTCCTCGCCGTTCTCATGCTCCTGCCCATAAGCTGATTTGAACAAAGGGAAAAAGAAGAAAACATTAATCTCAATAATTGTTCGTGAATGAAAAGCACTGCAGGCATTGTTTTCTGTACATGGAACATTTTGCTGATTTCCTGTTCGTGTGCTTAAGAAAAGAAACCAAGCTTTTATTTTATTTTATTTTATTTTAATTTTATTTTATTATTGATTGATTGAATGATTGTATTTCTATGCCACCCAACTCCTGAGGGACTTTAGGGTTCTGAATGAGTCATTCATGTTCTTTAAACTCTTCCTCACTTTAATTTCAAGAGGAATTTCTCTCCCCCACCCTTGTGAAAAATCTCTGCTTTTTTGGTTCTCCAAAGCCTGAGACACCAAGAGCAAGGGTGGGGCGGGGGTGGGGAATCAAGATTAAAATGGAAAAATAAGAAATAACCTTATTTATCCAAGATTAAAATGGAAAAATAAGAAATAACCCTAAAATAAGAAATAACCTCCTCCTTAGAGAAGGAGGAATCCCGAGATGCCCAAATTTGAAATAGTTATGCCCAACTAAGCATTATTTATTAGGACATATGAACCAATTGCTCCTCTAATATGGCACGGGGACGTGACAAATAAAAAGGCTCCCTCATCAAGTTCTGAAGGTAATTTTTGAGTTAAAACAGTAAATATTTTTGTTAGGTATAAGAATGTCAGTGCAAGATGCTATACATTAAGATTTGTATTGCCAATAGGAGATCGCAAATGAAAAATATGCAGCAAGGACTGCATATGTCAGGCGTGTCAAACTTGATTTCATTGAGGGCCACATCAAGGTTGCATTTGACCTCGGGGGTGGGTGGGCATGGCAAGCTCAACATCACTTGTGTCAGGGGTACCTGTGGTGGCCTGAGCACTCTGCCAGTGAAAACGGACTCCCATGCTCCGTTTCCAGCTGCGATGGTCTCCTGCAAACCTCTGTCAATGAAAATGGAGCTCAGAGGGATGCCCGCGGCCCTCCTGAGCTCCGTTTTTGCTGGCAGAGGCACTGCAGGCTGGTCCTTCACTGTCTCCAGGGTGGCCCCATGGGCCAGATCTAAGCACACTGCGGGCCGCATTTGGCCCGTGGTCGTTGAGCTTGATACCCTGGCATATGTGGTAATGGAAAACTGAATTCTGAATAGCAGAAGCCTATTCAATTTTAAGCAAGATTGGTTTCTTTATATAAAATACTAGCAGATAACCTGGCTTCGCCTGGGTATTTATTTACGGGAATGCGGAAAATCCTGTAGTCGGGCCTAGCTCTAGATGTAGTAGCTCTATGGGCATCACACTGCTCTCTCACACAGCGTCGCAAATCAGAGGGAGCTCCCTTGTAGACTACTGTGGTACTGTGAAGCTATCAGCACTATTTTTAGGGTACAGGGACCCCACGACAGGTGTTAGGGGTGTCTTACCCCTACAGTGTTTGTTCCCAGAAGGTAAGTCATCTGTATACCAAGTTTGGTTGAAATTGGTTGAGCCATTTCAGAGGTATGCTGGAACACACACACACACACACACACACACAGACGAGATTTTGTATATCGAGAGATAGAAAAGATATCGCAAAGCAAGGCAAGCTAGGACCTTCAGAATATGATTTCTGAAGACAGAAAAAGGTAAACAAATAAAAATAAAATTTTCAAAAAAACCCGAGTAATAGTGTCCAAAGTAAAGGATACAATTAATTCGAGTAGCAATTAGTGTCAGTGGAAAAAAGAAAAAGGGGAACTACCAGAATGCTGTTTTTATATTTCTCAATGTTTTGTTTTTAATTTTCTTTTCAGAATTCCCTAAGTATGTATACGTATCTTTTTCCTTTTTTTTTGCTTGCATGTTTTACTTAATAAAAAGAAAAAAAAGAAGTTGAACAGTTATTTGAATCACATCCTTTTCAACCCGAGATATTATATTAGAAACGATACTGGCAGCCCTTGACTTACGACCACAGTTGAGCCCAAGTTGAGCCCAAGGTGTATGTTCTTAAGTGAGACATTTGTTAAGTGAGTTGTGCCCAGTGGTGGGATTAAATTTTTTTTACTACCGGTTCTGTGGGCATGGCTTAGTGGGCGTGGCTACACTGTCAGCCAATCAGAGGTGGTATTTGCTGGTGTCAGCCAATAGGAGGTGGTATTTGCTGGTTCTCTGAACCAATCAAAATTATCGCTAGGGGTTCTCTGGAACCTGTCGGAACTGGCTGGATACCACCTCTGCCCCATTTTATGGCTTTTCTCACATTTGTTAAGTGAATCATTGCAGTTCTTAAATTAGTAACCTGGTTGTTAAATGAATCTGGCTTCTTTGTTGACTTTGCCGGTTTGCGATGCTCACGCAAGTGGGACCATGAGCACCTGTGGTGCATGTGCGAGGCTGAGCGTTTGCGATGCTCATGGGAGTGAGACTGCGAGCTGATATGATGCTTGTGCGGGTGGTTGTGTGCGCGCACACCAGGCAGCCACATGGCCCAGTTGTGAATAGGCCACAGCCTGGTAGTGGGCTGCGGCTGTCAGTTTGGGGACCCCTGATCTATCTGGTCATATTTGCCTTTCTAGTCTACCTATTTACCAGTATATATATATAAAATCGGATGTGTGTATGTATGTGTGCGTATATTCCACATATACCCTGAAATGGCTCGACCAATTTCAACCACACTTGGTACACGATGACTTACCCTCTGGGAACAAACACTTTAGGGGTAGGAGACCCCTAACACCCGTTGGGGCGTGTGTGTGTGTGTGTGTGTGTGTGTGTGTCTGTGTCTGTGTCTGTGCCTTAAAAATCAAGTTGATTTAAATCAAGCCTTTTTACTAGTGATTTAAATCATGATTTAAATCGACTTCATTGAAATCAAAATACACCCTGGTGACAGGTTACCAGAGAGCGGTCTGACCAAGCTGGAAGAAACTGGAAAAACAGATCATCTTGTCCCAGCTCACATAGACAAATCAGGTAAGGCCACTACAGCTAGATCCTGACTTATGACCATAATGGAGATTTCTGTCGCTAAGCAAAATGGTTGAGTTTTTGTCTCATTTTACAACCTTTCTGGCCACCGCTGCTAAGTCAATTGCTGCCGTTAACGACACGGCTGTTAAATAAATGCGATCTCTCCATTGCCTTGGCTTGTCAGAAGGTCGCAAAAGGGGGACGCCCTGACCCCAGGACATCTCAACCATCATAATAAATACATGCTAGTTGACAAGCACACAAATTTTGAACACATGACCATAAGGATACCGCAACTATTATAAAGTGTCTGAAATGTGGATTTTGGTATCTCGGAAAGAGTGTCTTTTGTCTTTTAAATATGGATGTACTGCTGAATCTTGTCTTAAATGGGATTGTAGGAATATTGTGGGTAGAAAGATGGTTCCCTGGGAAGTTAGCTCATGGGACGGGCAGGAGCAAACTCCAGTCTTCCCATGGGAAAGCTTTTAGGGCAGTGGTTCTCAACCTTCCTAATGCTGCGACCCTTTAATACACCACACCTCATGTTGCGGTGACCCCCAACAATAAAGTTTTACATTTACCCAGTAATTATAATTCATGAAGTGTTGGAAATATGTGTTTTCTGACGGTCTTAGGCGACCCGTGTGAAAGGGCTGTTTGACCCCCCAAAGGAGTCACGACCCATAGGTTGAGAACCACCGTTTTAGGGGAACTCCAGATGATCTGCCTTACAATACTCATTACCTTGTCCTGCTTTGGCCTCCTAACTCCACCGCTTCAGTGCTTCTGTTGACCCTTGTATGATGTAATGCTATCGTACAACTGTGCTTTATGGCAAATGCTGTAAAATGCTATGGGCAATAAAAGGGTGGGAGCAAAGAGCAACCCACTACTTTACTTCTTTACTTTACCTTTACCCTCACCTCTTGCTCTGATGATCCCACTGAAACTGCAAGCCTGGTGCTTGTGTTCATGCGATATTCCCCACAGGGGTTTGTATTCCTTTGCTGTGCCGTGCATTTATGAATGCAAATGACCAGCTGTCTACAAGGAGTATACATCCTTTCATTCCCCACCATCGGCCTGAGCTGAAGAAGCTTCTTGGATGAGAAGCGAAACGTCTTCCAAGAGAAACAAGAAAGTCCAGTTGCCTCTTGAAATAAGCACCTTCGGAACAAGCCTGACTTGAATGAAATCTCCATAGATACTGAAGCCAGAGAGATTCAGGGCAGTATTTTCTCCACCTAAAGTGGTTCAGCTTATCTGCTCTTCAATCAAATCACGAACAAAACTTCTCAGTTGAGAAAGGATCCTATGAAGCATCTGCCCACTTTTGCATGTATTTACTTTGATGTTGGGAAAAAAACAGAAGGCCGGATGTCGTCCTCCTAGCTACAAGGTGCTTTCGAGCACTTATGGCAATGGACTTTCCACTATTAACTGAATCCAGAGCAAAACAGATCCTTACCTAGAGCGGCCACATTCCTAGAATTCTCCAGCATGACTTCCTCGTGTAAGGCTTTCTGGCTGGGATCCAGCAGCACCCACTCCTCCTCGGTGAAATACACAGCCACGTCCTCAAAGGTTATTGAGCCCTGAAAATCAAAGGAAACATCCAGACCCAGATCCAGATTAACAGAGTTGGAAGGGACCTTGTAGATCACCTAGTCCAGGGATCTGCAAACTTAAACACTCGAAGAGCCATTTGGACCTGTTTCCCACAGAAAAGAAAACACCAGGAGTCAATAATTGAACAACCAGGATGACTGGGTGGGCGTGGCCAACTCACATCACTTATTCCCACCCAGTTGCCTCCTGCTCTGCAATATGGAGTGAGTCTCCATCCCACACCATCACCCTTACCTTCTCAGGCCAGGGGAGGAGTGACGGGGAGGGGAGGGCAGGGGACAGTCAGTGGTGGGATCAGCCCACAGGGAGTCGCAGCAGAGGGCTGAAAGAGCCGCATGTGGCTCCACAGACACAGTTTGCAGACCCCTGACCTAGTCCAACCCCCTGCCCAAGCAGGAGACCCTACACCACTTCTGACAAATAGCAGCCCAATCTCTTCTTGAAAGCTTCCAGCGATAAAACTCACACAACTTCTGAAGGCAAAGCTGTTCCATTGGTTGACTGCTCTCGCTGTCAGAAAATTTCTCTTTTATTTCCAGCTTAATTTCTCTTTAACCAGTTTCCATTCGTTATTCCTTGTCTGGCCTTTGGGTGCCTTAGAAAATAGCTTGACCCCCTCCTCTCTGTGTCAGCCCCTCAAAGAGCCTTGGTGGTTCAGGCAGCTAATGCCTCCTTAATTACTATCAACTGCCTGCAATTAGTGCAGGTTCGACTCCCACCAGGTTCAAGGTTGACTCAGCCTTCCATCCTTTCGAGGTAGG
>JANHFR010621007.1:0-10723 GCA_032468015.1 Mimophis mahfalensis | reverse complement strand
TTCCCACACATGTATATAGATTCCCACACTCCTCCAGTCATGTTAGCTCAGGAATTCTGGAAGTTGAAGCCCACAAGTCTTAAACTTGCCGAGTTTGAAGGCCCTTGTATTAGAACCATGGAAATGCTCTACTATTACACTAAATTTCGCACTATTTCAGATGCCTGATCTTTAGTTTCATTCCTATTACAAAAAGTTAGGGTTAAGGGTCAGAAATAATCTGATCTAGGCAGTTCTACGAAGGCAGCTGTAGAGACACTAGTGTCCCAATTCAGAGGCAATCCTGGCAAACTGCAATTATACGAATATTATGAGATACCTACAGTGACATTAGCATTCAAATTAGGTGTTTTCTTGCATCCCAGTATCGGATGCAAGATCCTAATTTTTGCCATTTGTACAGTGATATCAATGTGAATGTTTCCATAATTTGTTTCCTTTGCCCCTCCTGTGGACACATATAACTGAGGCAATCATTTAAATTTAGGATAGGAAAATTTCAGAATTTGCTAAAATTACATGCCGTAAGCAAGAACACTGATAAGCTGGGTTGGAAGTTATAGTTCAGCAATACTAGGAGAGCCAGAGGTTCCCATCTCTGGTGTAAAATGTTGACCACAATGAAGACTTGCTTTGATGATGCTTGCTAAGAACCCCAGTGCATGATAAATATGAGTGTGTGAAAGAAAGAAATAGAAGTGTTGCAAATGTTCATGAGCTGCCATGGGTAGGAAATAAAAAATTAATCTTTGTTCAGGTTGGAGGATGGAAAGCTTGACACCAGAACAGTCTGATAAATATTCTCTAATGTTAAGCATTTTACTCTGGCAACTTTAAAAATAGATATGTACTAGATTTATAAGAACAAATTTGCCAGAGAAGCAGAACACATAAGCAAATGAGGTTTAGTGACAGAATTAAACCGTGTCTCCTATTCGCTGTACAAGTTTAGAATAGCTTCATTATGTTTTACGTGGATCCCATTATGAGACAGTAGCAGACAGAACATTAGTCTTTCACAAGATTAAAACTGCAAAGGGTATGTGTGTAGCAGAAGTGAAGAGTAGAGGGCATAAAAATAGACACATCTACAATCCAGGAGAAAGAAATAATAATGTTACCCTGATAGTTTCATAAATTGCCGTGGCAGAATTGTAAGTAGGAAAAGATAAATATATTATTGCACAACAGAGTAACACACCTACTTTTAACCTCAGGCATCTGATTTTACAATCTCTTATAATTTCAGACTTCCAGACTTTGAAATTGTATATTTATATGGCTAATCTTTTACAATTATTACAATGCAATAACTTTTCTCTGAAAGTTGCAGGCATCAACAGAATAAGCCTTTCTGCTTGATTCATTTCTCAGATATTTCCTTCCTTCCTTCCTTCCTTCCTTCCTTCCTTCCTTCCTTCCTTCCTTCCTTCCTTCCTTCCTTCCTTCCTTCTGAAGGTTGAGTGCTGGAAGGTTTATTTTTTTGTATTATGTATTCCTTTTTCTTAGAAAAACCTTATTTTTTGACAATTATGAGTAGTATCTTCTCAGAGCTTCTAGACATATTTTTAAATCAGCATTAAATTACAATATTGGAATATGAATTTTCAGACAGTTTTCCGGATCATCCCTAAGTGATCTTAGGCCTAAAATGTAATAAATCACACTTTTAATTCATTGGGTTGAGCCATGTATTGATCTTTCTGTCAAAGTGAAATTGATCCTTTCACAGGTCTATAACTAAGAGGAATGAATATGTGACTAAATATGTGGCTTTGCTGATGTTTTTTGTGCCTCCTTATCACTGGCCCCAGTCTATACCAATTCATGGTACCCATTTATATGTCTACCCAACTCTCACTTAAAGTCGGTAGAGATTCTCGGTCCTCCAGGTCATGGTTGTTCCAAAGGTGCTTTTTCAGAAGGCATCTGGACTTTCTTTTTCTTTTTTTTCTTTTGAAGACATTTGCTTCTCATCCAAGAAGCTTCTTCAGCTCTGACAGGGTAGTGGGGAATGGAAGGATTTATGTTCCTTCTGACCTGTTAAAAGGATGCAGATTACCAACTGTCTGCAGGGAATATAAATTCTTCCATTTCCAACTATCCTGTCAGAGCTGAAGAAGCTTCTTGGATGAGAAGCAAAATGTCATCAAAAGACAAAACAAGAAAGTCCAGTTGCTTCCTGAAAAAGCACCCTTGGGCCAACTCTCACTTGTTCTAGGTTCTAGGTGGGTAACAAGATTTTAAAAGCTTCAGTAAACATCAAACAAACAACAGAAAAGACTATAGGTAGGTCAGATTGGAGACCTATAACCTAGTTCCAACAAGCTAAAATAAAATAAAAATATATAAAACAAAAAATAAAATAAAATAAAATAAAATAATGAAATAAAATAATGAAATAAAATAGGCTGAATGAATATGGATCCCAAAAAAGTGACTTTATAAAGCTGGATATCCATAGAGTATTCATCACAGATGACTTCCATGATATGATGCCCAAATATCTTAACTTTGTCAAGGGTGTTGTAGATTCAGATGATCTTCCTTTAAATGTGTCTCATAAGACCCTCCAGCCACACAAACTATTAAAGGTACTGTATTCAGAAAGAAACTTGTCTGGAAGACACTTGATATAATCAAAAAGGTTGCTGAAGAAAAATACAAAGACACATTCTGCAATTTGTCATTGGCACAAATGGCACAGAATTTGGCACAAATATTAAACTTGGAATGACTGAAGATCATTCAAATCACTCAGACTTGTGTAGCTAAACTTCTTCATTTCCAGTGTTCTCACCATGAAAGCAACGTTACTAGTCTAGATCAGTATGCAGAAAGAATGAAAGAGAAGCAAAATAAAATCTATTTCATGGTTAGTTCAAGTGGAAAAGAGGCTGAATCTTCATCTTTTGTGGAACGGCTTCTAAAGAAATATTATGAAGTTATATATAAGACAGAATCAGTGGATGAATATTACATTCAGGCACTCCCAGAGTTTGACAATGAAAGGTTTCGCAAGGTTCCTAAAGAAGGAGTGAAGTTTGATGAAAGTGAAAAGTCAAAGGAAACTCATGAGGCTTTAGAAAAAGAGTATGAACCCCTATTAACTTGGATGAAAGACAAAGCTTTAAAGGATAAAATTGAAAAAGCAGTATTATCTCAGGGATTAACCCAGTCACCATGTGCTCTTGTAGCTAGTCAATATGGATGGTCTAGCAACATGGAAAGAATCATGAAGACTCTGGCTTACCAGACTGGGAAAGATATTGATACCAATTACCATGCAAGCCAAAAGAAGATATTTGAAATTAATCCTAAAGATTCTCTCATAAAAGACATGCTCAGGAGTGTTCAGGAAAATGAAGATGATCAAGTAGTTGCAGATCTTGCTGTGGTTCTGTTTGAAACTGCTATCCTATGATCAGGTTATCTGCTGCTGGATATAGAGGAATATGGAGAAAATATAGAATAAATGCTTCACCTGAGTTTGAACATTGACCCAGAGGAAAAGATGCAAAATGAGCCTGAAGAACCAGTGGAAGCTGCTGAAGAAGTAGAACCAGAAGAGGAAATTGAAGCTGAGGAAGATACTGAAGAAAAGTGAAACACAGAACACAGAGTCCACAGATGTAAAAGATGAATTGCAAAATGCACTCTCAAATACTATCCTGTGTTTTGGATGAAGCAGGAATGTGAACTGAGTTTGTTTTTTCACTGTAAAATGTTGGAGGGAGGCATAGGGTTTTGGGCAGAAGAATTTTTTTTAAGTTGCATGTTTTAAACATTCCTCACAACGTAAATTTGTCCTATTTAACTGACTGCTTGGTGTAAAATCTTGTCATGTATACAAAATTAAAATGTTCACACCAGTTAAAAAAAATTAAAAGTAAAAATAGGCTGACTGAAAATCTTGGTCCATGCCTTTAATGGTCTTGAATGCTTTGCAGATTTTATAACAGAAAAGGCATGTTTCATCTGGGCCCTATCAGATGATTTGTTTAATAAACAGGACTGGAAACATGCTATTCTGTGAAATCTGGTAGAGGTAATTGGAGAGAAGTAGTTCCAAAAATAATACAGCCCCCTGTCATGAAGGACTTTGTCTATGACAATCAACACTTTAAATTGTACCTGGAAGCTTATTACCAGCAGGTGTAGTGACGGGAAACTATAGTAGGGACATAATAGTAGAGTAAGCAGAAATAGTCGAATATAATATGCTGGAATAATAGAATTAGTAGAAGCTTGTTATTCTGTTCTGTAACAGAACAGCTATGCATTTGTTTCCTGTAATCATTTGTTTCAGCTATACTTTTGTTTCCTGTAACACATATATGCTGCATTGGGCCTCTGTAAAGTAGTTGATATCTGTCAAACATAGCCTCCTGCCATCAGTCTGAACCCACATCAATCCATCAATCTTAATCTTGTTTTTCTGTACCATCCTGAGTATTCTGTTCCCCTCACCTCGGGCCCAATTCAGAAGCAGTTAAAGCAAACCCCCCAAAAACATTTACAAGTCTAAAGCAGAAGACTGTTCGTATTCTAAAACAAAGGGAAACCAGGAAACAGGAAAGCAAACCCCCACTACTGTAAGTCCAGGTGTGGGATGCTGTCCATATTTTCCAAAGCCAACAAGAACCGAAAAGGTGTCAAAAAGAATGAGTCAACATGAAGATAAGTACCGGGCAAGAATCCAAAGAACTGATGAAAGAAGCTGAAAGCTATCTAGAAATTCAAAAAGGTATTTTCAGTGACCAGGATATTTGAACATAGCTTTCTGCAGAGAACCAGGCCCAGCCACACCCCTTTTATTCCCACTAGGGCCAAATTAGTGATCAGCTGCAGCCCAGCCTCTCCCTTTTCTGCATGCATGATACTGCTGCTCTCATTAGATGCCTTGTCCTGGCATCAGCCAAGGCCTCCTTCCCACTGCTGCCAGACTCCATCGGCTCTTGCTGACTCATGGTGGGACCAGCCACTGTTGGCACACTGTCAACAACCAACTCCGGCTGCCTCACGGAGGGACCAGCCACTGGTGCCACACTGTCAGCAACCTCCTCCAGGTCTCCTTTGGAATCAGAGCTGGAGTCAGCTGCCAAGTCAGCAGCAGGTGGCAGAGCCACAAGACTGAGCTTGGCACTTAGGTTAGTGCCGCATACATCATCATCATGGGTCATGCAGTGGACACACACTGGTGTACCTTGTTACGGTTCACACCTCAGCTCTAACTTACACTTTTGAACTGTGTTACCAGGCACCCACTTCTGTTCCCTGCAGCACCAGGGACTCAGTAACAAATGGGGAGAAGAGAATGAAGGGATGCTCAAGGATGAGATAAGATTGATGGGAAGGCATCTATCTTTTGTAGGACTTTGAGGAATGTTAAAACCTAAATCAGGAGGCCAGAATTAGGGACCAAGCTGATGTTTCTAAGGGTGGAAAAGGAGGCCATGCCTTCTCCAAAATGTGGCCTTCCTCACATGTCTCTTTTGTTTATGTTTGTATTTGTCTCTTTTGTATATGTTACCCAGATCTTTGCTTTGATCAAAATAGACACTAATTCTTTTTGGCTTATTACTGTTTTAAATGCTTTGCTGAACCTTACAATAGCTTATGGAGCAGTGGTATGATATGACCAAGCCAAGATGTGCCCATAACCACTTGAGCTGCTGAATTGTGGACCAGTTACTGTTCCCAAGCATTTTTGAGGGCAGCCTCATCTACAGCACATTGTATTAGTCCACCCAAGAAATGGCCAAAACATGAATAACCATGAACAGTGTCTCCTAATCCAGAAATGGATAAAATTTCACACAAGACACATTGTGCAAAGGTCTTGTTGACCACAACTCTCATTTGCCCTTCAAACAGGAGCTAAAGTGCAGAAGGATCTGAAATAGCACACCAGTTATGTCTGGAGAAGTACTACACTATCAACATTAAAAGAAGAAAAGTCCTTGGATCCAAGGAATCCTAAAATCTTAAAGCCACTCCATTTTTCTAGAATTAACATGAAGCCGCATCCTGACCCCAAAGCTTCCACATACCATGAACAGCATCTTTTGGGTAGCTCAAGGTAAAGATGCAAAAATCAACATGTTATGAAGTCTGATGCAGGAAAATAATCTTGCCTAATGGCTTTGTATATATGTTAAATGGGATCAGGAAGAACATAGACCCTCAAGGGATCCTGAAAGTAGGGACCTGGATCAGGATCATTTAAGCCTCCTCATCAATACCCACTGGAATCAGCCCTTGGAGGAGAATCCCTTAAATACTTGATCCCCCACTCCTATCTGATTGCTCTCAGCATTTTGGATTACTAACAATGTGATACGCAATGCCCTCAATTATAACAGAAATAATCTGAAGACATATAAATTAAATCCAGTGCTAAAACTGAACAGTTCTTTAACTTTCCTATATGACCTGTAGAACACCTTTGAACTATTTGTGACTTACTCAAAAATTCTTGGAAAAAGAACATATTATGAATAGTTTAAACAAAAAGAATGCAAGGTGCAAATTCAATCATTCCAGTATCAAAAACTCTCCAGTGCTTTGGAAGTTTCACAGAGCGGGCTGACTTTGACGATAAAGTTACGTTAGGAAGAATGCACACCATTATTATACTCAAACTCCTTCACAGTTGTTCAGTCTTCAGAGGTGTGGTTTCAGACAGTTCTTATTTGACTTACCAGATGAACAAAGTTCCTAAGTGGAGATTTTTCAATATAATAAAGTTTTCCATTTTTTGACACTCCAAATGTCAGGCAAGTCTGTAGGGTAGGACTTTACCATCAGAGAATATTAGAATTTATATTCCTATTCTGACATTCTTCCCAAACGAGCTCATTTACCTGGAAAGGGATCTTTCATCTAGGAATAAAATTGGAAGTGATACCATTTTAACAAATCTCTGTGATTATAATAATGTATTCCGAGCAGTGCTGCATATCAAGAGAGTTGGAGAGGCTTCTTTCAAACTTAAAAGTACTGATCAACAACACAGAAATGTTCTAACTTGTTTTGGGCTATTAGGAACCTTTGGATAGACAGAATTTATCATACTGGGAGAGTTTCCTTCAATCTGTAGTGAAAGAAGTTTTAAATACAAATTTAAGGATTTAATTCTTAAAAAAAAATAAACAGCAAAAGGGTGCTTATTGAGGAAAGCTACAAATGGATTAACAGCCCAGATAAATTTGTAATAAGATTTTGGAATTAATTATAAAGAATCCCACCCGCAGGAAAATGCTTATCTTCTGAATTCTGTAAGAAAACATAATGCAATAAAGACTTCAGAAAACTTAATACAATAAAGACTTTAAAAATTAGGCCCTAGAGGGAACTAGAGGAACTAAAGATTATAATGAAAGAAGAGGAACACTCAAGCTTGACTTACAATTACCCAGTGAAGCAAAATATTTTAACAGTAGACATATTGAAGAATATTTAATTTTAAGAGTGCCTGCCTTTATAGATACAGTGTGCTTAAGGATAGTTAATGGAAGAAGAAAGAAGTCTACCTGCCAAGATTTAGAGTGATTTGAAAGTGCATTTCAAAATACCAGGCTATTTTTTAAAGTTTGTATTAGTTTTTATTGTTGTAATTATAACCTTTAATAGAATTATTTTTTAAAAAAGAAATGGAAATGGGCATGAGTGTTATGTCCTTGACTGAGGAATCCTCCTCAAATGAGAAGCAAAATTAGAAGAAAGACCTCAAAGAACTGGACACAGACTTTTCTGATCTAAGCAAAGGTGGAGAGCGATATCAGTGGTCGCGTTCACATTTTTTTACTACCGGTTCTGTGGCCGTGGTTTAGTGGGCATGGCTATGCTGTTGTCCAATCAGAGGTGGTTATTTGCCGGTTCTCCAAACCAGTCAAAATTATCGCTACCGGTTCTCCAGAACCTGTCAGAACTGGCTGAATACCACCTCTGGACCAGACTAGAAAAATGACCAGATTCTACTTTATTGTAAGGCTACATTAATAGAATCCCTTCAAATCAGGCAATATAAATCTCTCACCATCTCTTTTTACCACCTGATTAATTAGGATGGATCCTTTCTAAGTTTCTCTCTTTGCCTGCTATTCAGTTGTGGGCTCCCCCAACTTTTATCTGATCCTTCCTAGGGAGCATCTCGTCCCACAGTCTCCCAAGTCATTCCCATGTACTATTACATTGTGTGATTGTATGATATGGATGCATGTGCCACAGGGTGTAGCTTGGATTGTATAGCTGCAACCACCATCTCTATCTTGCTTGCGTTAGTTTATTATTTAATTTATTATTTTAATTTATTTAATTTAGTTAACCCCTTGCTGTGGGTGTGGCTTAGTGCAGAGGTGGTATTCAGCCAGTTCCAACAGGTTCCGGAAAACTGATAGCCACTGGAGTGTAGCCTATTGGAGTATTGTCCTGTGTCAGAGCCCAAAAATACATTGGGTTACTCACAGCTCTGGCTAAGAAAGTAGAGAATCTCTACCAGATTTTTCATACTTTGCTAAAAAGGAATCTACCACATAAACCTAACCAACAATGTTCCATTTTAAATGCTCCCTCCAAAAGAAGCATCTAAAAGGAATCCATTTTTAAATATTTCTTTAACATTGTGCATGAAAAGGAATAAGCAATTCTAAAAGCTCAGTACATATTGGGAATCTGAGTTTTTAAAATACAGGTAATCCTTGGCTTATGACCACAAATTGAGACCATGGTTGTTGAGGAAATCACTGCAGTTAAGTGAATCATGCGATCTTGGAGTAAATCTGGCCAGAAGTCAGATGAGAAGGTCACAAATGGCCATCACGTGACCCCAGGACGCTGCAACCCTTGGAAATACAGTACATGCCAGGTGCCAAGCAACCAAATTTGGATCAAAGTGACCATGAGGATGTTGGGTGGGTTGTAAGGGTAAGAACTGGCTGCAAGTCATGTTTTTCAGTGCCACTATAATTTTGAAGGTCCCTAAATAAATGGTTGTAAGCAGTGGTGGGATTCAAATTGTTTTACTACCAGTTCTGTGGGTATGGCTTAGTGCAGAGGTGGTATTCAGCCAGTTCCAACAGGTTCCGGAGAACTGGTAGCAGTAATTTTGACTAGTTCAGAGAACTGGCAAATACCACCTCTGATTGGCCAACACTGGCAAATACCACCTCTGATTGGCTGACAGCATGGCCACGCCCACTAAGCCACATCCACAGAACCGGTAGTAAAATAATTTGAATCCCACCACTGGCTTAGTGGGTGTGGCTATGGTGTCAGCCAATCAGTCGGTGTTGACCAATCAGAGGCTGTATTTTCCGGTTCTCTGAAGCAGTCAAAATTATCACTACCGGTTCTCCGGAACCTGTCAGAACTGGCTGAATACCACCGCTGATTGTAAGTTGAGAACTACCTGTAGTTTTAAACTCTTTTTTAAAAAACATCTTTTTATAGCATCTAACTTAATAGTGCAGGGAGGGGGAAGAATTGCACACTACAGTTAATGAAACATTGTGTTATAATTAGGAGAGCAAAGAAAAAGTGTATCTCAAAAACAAAACACAGTACCTCCAAAAATTTCATCCTTTCCTGGGCTCTTTGGTCAATTCAAATTTTGACTGACCTTATGTATGTTGTGGCTGCAAATTAGCATGTAGATTTATCCTTCCAATTTTGGATTATTTTAACCATACCTGTTTTATTTGCTACGTATCTCTTCATGGAGCTACTCTGTTTACAGTAATACAAAGGCAGAAAATGAAAGGAGTGTAAACAGAAGTAAAATAATAATACCATAGAATAAACAATGGAAAAGGAACACAATGAGACTACATCAGTATTTATAGTCCTATAAATTTCAACCCTGAATGTCGTATACGAAAACAAGTCCAGACCATGTGAGTTAATATTTCAATTCCTGAACTGCATCTCCAATAAGCAATAACCCTTATTAAACATTCCCTTGGATATCCAGAATATGTGAAAGAATTTTTCTGCTGTGTTAACCTCACTTAAGATAAAAGGAAATGACTTTCCTATTCTTTAAAGCAACCTTCCACCGGTTTAATAAAAACAGAATGTTGTTATTCCAAAGACTGTGTAGGGAGGGAGTTCATATCAATCCCATCAACTTCCTTCAACTTTTTAAGAAAAAAAAAATCACTGGTTTAGGAAACTTCAAAAAGCCATGGGATTTCAGAATGAGATCAAAGCATAACAATCTGAATAAAAGGGACTTAACTAATACGACAAGAAGAATTCTCAGGGAAATCAAAATCAGTTCTAAGTTCTACAAACATTTTAAAACAGCCCTATCAGAACAAAGTTGATCCAAAATAATGAAATTATCAAAAGCCCAATTAACCCTAATCCTGATAGGGCTTTACCAACTATTGTTTATCTTCTTTCCATTGTGTCTCTATTGAATATATTGTCAAATTTCCATTTGTGACCGTTTCTAGGAATCTATATTCCGGTAAACAAAGCTTCAAAACACAACCTAAAGCTTAAATTGCTAACTGAATTATTTCACTAAGATAACTTTAATCAGGTTTTTTTTCTTCTTTCCATTGCATCGCTATTTAATACCTTGTGAAATATGCCAGTTGTGAGAATTTCTAGGCATCAATATCCAGGTAAACAAAGCATCACAATGCAACCTAAAGCTCAAATCAAATGAATAAATTTGACTCAATTAGTTAACTAAAATGATTTTAATCAGCTT
>JANHFR010620394.1:0-10724 GCA_032468015.1 Mimophis mahfalensis | reverse complement strand
ACAGAACAGAACAGAACAGAACAGAACAGAACAGAACAGAACAGAACAGAACAGAATAGAATAGAACAGAATAGAATAGAATAGAATACTCTTTATTGGCCAAGTGTGATTGGACACACGAGGTCCATAAGCTCTCATTGTACATAAAAGCTACAAGTGATAAATCATGATCATAGTCATCATAAAAAATACATTCATCATAAATCACAAGATACAACACTCAGTGATAGGATCACGATAAATCCTACTAGAAAACCATCACTTCGTTGCTTGTATCTTTCCTATTTATATTGTTTTATTTAAACGATATAAATAGGAAAGATACAAGCAACCAAGTGATAGTCATAAGCAGAAAAGGAGATAGGTAATAGGAAAGGTGAGGAGAATAACATGAATACAGCTTTACTAAATAGTTCGAGAGTGTTGTGGGAATTAGTTGTTTAGCAGAGTGGTGGCATTTGGGGAGGAACTGTCCTCGAGTCTACATTCTATATTCCTACTCATCTTATGCTCCATCACTGGAGGCTTTTAAGAAGAAACCGGACAGTCAGTTGTCTAGAATAATGTCGGGTCTCCTGCTTGAGCCGGGGGTTGGTCTAGAAGACCTCCGAGGCCCCTTCCAGCTCTGTTATATTGAGTGAGAGGGGAAGTCTTTCTCCAAGACAGACTCATGTGGACTTCTTCCCGGGTGCAGACGGACAAACTGAAGGAGAAGCTGACCGAAATGGAAGACTGGTTCCAGAAGCCCAGCTGTGACCGATCCAAAAACGGATATTATCCCGTGATGCTTGGCGAGAGCTCACGTGGAGACAGCCTTCAGCGTCCGTACCTGTTAGAAGGTAAAAATAATGACAAATCTTACATTAATCTTAATCTTAGGACAAACAGGAGGTGCCATATTCCCTGGATGAAGAGAGTTGGGGCTCCAGAGATGACTAGAAAAAAGTGGTAGAGATCAAACCACGAAATGACCTTTTGTTCTGGGTAATTTAACTGTAGTTTAGTTTCTCCGGGTTGTAAACCCCGTAATTGTGGCTGTTGCACATCCGTTGCTAGAGGAAGAAGGCAAAGCAAGGAATACCAGAATAACAGAGTTGGGACCTTGGAGGTCTTCCAGTCCAACCCCCAGTCTTCATGCAATATTTAATATTTCTATTGTATGTTTTTAGTGCCCTGTACACCGCCCTGAGTCCTTCGGGAGAAGGGCGGTATATAAATTTAACAAATAAATAAATAATAAATAAGATAGACACCAGAAAGTATAGCTATGACTGGGCTCCTCTTTTATAAAATAAATGGGACACGATCTCTCTACAGGACCACGTTGTTTGCATAAATAAGATCCTGGTTTTTCAAAAGATTCTCAAATAGCATTTACAGCCAACTGACCATTTATATAGCTACAAGGTCCCTTCCGACTCTGTTAATCTGCCTTGCCTTCAGGTGCTTTGGAAGTTTGATTTTTTGGTACAAGTCTCCTGGTAAAAGTTCCACCAAAGTGGGCACCAAAGCCCCATGTTTTGTTTCCAAACTTTCACCAATCAGAGAGTTGAAATTTCAGGATCTGAAGGTCCATATCTCACCTAGCATCAGATCAATGGAAGAGTTACGGAGGTGGTTCTTGGCAAGGTCTCCCGTCCATCATGGTCCAGCTTTAGAGACATGGGCCAGGAGAGTCCACCGTGAACGAGGTTGTCTTGGTTACAGGAGCCAAAGCTGTTTTCTTGGAGAAGATGATGGAGCTGAAGGACATGGTGGAAGATGCCCACCATCGGCTGAGCAACCGCAGCAGAACCATCGCTTGCGACGGTCAACGGGCTACCAAAGTCTGCGGCCTCCTTTCCGACGTGTCCTCCACCCTGCGGTCCACCCAGGAGGACATCCAGCGGGCCACGGAGATCTTGGAGAGCATGGTACCCAACATTAGTCAACCTTCCTTTCTCCACACCTGCTGTTTAAGGTGCTGAGGTGACAACTAAGTCCTCGACTTTCAACCTTAATGGAGCCCAGCTTGTCCCTTGTGAAGCAAGACCGTTGTTAAGTGAATCACTGCAGGGATTAAGTTAGCGACTCAGTTGTTGAGGGAATCTCTCTTCCTCCTTGACTGCTTGTCAGAAGGTCACAAGAGGGGATCACATGACCCCGGGCATCCATCGTAAGTATGAGTCAGTTGCCAAGCGTCTGAATTTTGATCAAATGGGATTCTGCAATGGTCAGAAGTATGAAAAATGGCCGTAAGTCAGTTTTTTCCAGGGCTGTTGTAACTTTGGTCACTAAACAAATAGTTGCAATTCAAGCACTACCTGTAACCTTAACCATAGCCCGTTTCTTCTCCTAGTTCCATCTACTGACCTATCTACAGATAGCCAAGTAGGTAACATCATCAGTGCTCCATCTATCTACCTATCTACTGACCCAAGTAGGTAACATCATCAGTGCTCCATCTATCTACCTATCTACTGACCCAAGTAGGTAACATCATCAGTGCTTAAAAGGGAGGGGAGAGGAAGAGGACTGTGGGGTCCTTGGTGCTCTCTGAGCTGGGTTGTTTCCTTGCAGACGTTTCATTACCCAATGAAGTAACACCATCAGTGCTAGAACCTCTCTCCCTTCTAGCACTGATGACATTATCTCCTTGCGTCACAAAACGTCTGCAAGAAAACCATCAAGCTCAGAGATCACCAAGGACTCCACGTTTCAATCCTGAGCTATAAATATTCCCCAATATTGGTACATAAATGTCCATAAGGCCCTTCAATAGTGTGACTTAAGTTGTGTCAGCCACAAGAAGTGGAAATTCGACACAGGAGCGACGACGCGTGATCTGAGTTTCTAAGCAATCTTCCAGCACAGAGCTGGGGGCCATCGGAGGCTAATTCGGATATCAAACGAGATAATTTCGTAGCGAACGCAGGAAAGTTTGCGATTTTTTTCCCCTGCAGTTAGGAAAGCCAGCTGGATGTATTTCTGCTCTCGTTCCCTGACTTTCCAAACTATCGGTATCTAATTTGGGGAAACGCGGGCATCTGCCCAAACTAATGAGTCCTTCAAAACAACTTTAATGGATGGAATAAATTCGTGCTCACAAGGGAACGGACCGGGGCTGATAAATGAAGGGCAAAACCAACCTAGCTAGTGCCGTTTAGACCTCCATTTACAACCCTTCATTCAGAGGGGCAACAAGCACTGGGAAAAAGTGGTCCTCGCACTTGTGACCGTCGCAGTGTCTCCATGGTCACGTGATCAGAATTTGGGTGCTTGGGGACTGGTATTTTGGTTAAAAGTCAGGGACGACCTGTGCGTACTTGTTGGCCCTTCCCAACAACGAAGCTGATGGTTCGTAGCCAGAATTCCAAGATATACAGCACCATTTGGGTCTGTAATTCATTTTACAGAGTCAAATTATTGAAACTCATTTATTTGTCCTGACTGCAAAGCCAGGAGTAAATGAATAGCATCTGTATGTCTTCTTTCCGTCTATCATCTGTCTATCTAATGTCTACATCTATCCATCTATCACCCAACCACCTATCTATCTATCTATCTATCTATCTATCTATCTATCTATCTATCTATCTATCTTCTCTCTCCCCCCCTTCTCTCTGTATATACACCTGTCTATCTATCTACCTTCTTTCTATCTGTCTGCCTGTGTCTACCCATCCATCTGACATATCTCTCTCTCTCTTTATTTATCCATCCCTCCTTTCCAAGTGGCTTCCATATGCCAGTTGCAAATATTTGTTTGTTTGTTTGTAATTGACTTGCAGAGCCAATTGTCAATCATTTGCATGTGCTTACTCCTGTGAAATTGGCTCTCAGTGCCTGCTGTAAATTATGAGTGCACACTTGTTTATTTATGTGCCGCTGCCACCCGGTGCCAAATGAAAGCGATTAACATGTAAGTTGCTCATTTGTCTTTTGATGGCGGTTGCAAACGAGCACAACTTACTTATTTATCTGTAGTTGGCTTCCCACGCCAATTATGCATTATTTTAATTTTTTTTATGGACAATCTCTTGAATGAACCGCTTTGTCCTTATTTTTGGTCCCAAATAAAGAAACGGTTTATTAAGTTTTATTTCAGGAAGCTTCGTGTATTTTCAGATTATTCTCCAGATCTAATTTATAATAAACGAACCCTAGTTATTTCTTCAATTCAATCAAAGTTTGCTAACTGACGCCATCTAGTGGGGAGGATTCCAGACACAAATACTCATTTAGTGACCTTTTGAAGTTACAATAACACTGAAAAAATTGCTACTGTTACAATCGATCCTCACAGTTATGACCATTGTAGCATGCTCACAGTTACGTGATCAAAATTCGGGCTGCTGGCAAGCAACAGGTTCTCAATTAACCAGTGGAACAGCTTGCCACCAGAAATCATGGGAGCTTCATCACTGGAGGTTTTTAAGAAAAGACTGGACAATCATTTGTCTGGAATGGTATGGGGTGTCTTGCTTGAGCAGGGGGCTGGACTAGAAGATCTCCAAGGCCCATTCCAGCTCTATTCTGATTGATTGATATATTTATGATGGGTAAAACCTTCCCAATCAACTTCCAACAAACGAAGTCAATGGAGGAAACCAGATTCATGTAACAACCACGTGATTCACTTAACAACTGAAGCAAATTGCTTAACCGTAACTAAAAGGGTCTCAAAATCAGACACGATTCACCTAACAACCAGTTTGGGGAATCCTGGACCCAATTACGGTCGTATGTTGAGGACTAACTGTTTAACCACATATTCTTTTAAAAATCTCTTCTCCGCCCCCATCAAAGTATGACAAATAAAATCTTATAATAGCAAAAGGGAGGAATGTCACAGGCAGGAAGGAGCCCACAAAATCCCTCAAATAAACATTATATTAAACAGAAAAGCGCTTAGTTTTACTTTTAAAAGCAAGTAGATTTTTAAAAAAAAACAATACTCAGCTGTCCTCCCACTGCTACAGCTCTGGATTCTGAAGCCTACTTGTTTTGTAATAAATAAGCAATGAGTAAACCATCATAGATCAGAGGGTTTGTAGGGTAAGTATGCTTTAGGTTTTCCTGACCAAAAGGTGAATCCAAAGAAAATTCACAAATGTTGACCGATGACTCTTTCCCTCGTTACCATTTGAGGATTTTCTGACCTTTTCATATCGTGAAATATTTATTTCCACTATCTTCAGTTCTCCCACGCTTCAGGCATAAACCAAAGGAAAATTTGTCTTTTCTCTCCACCTGCTAGGAATTTTCTTCTGAGATTTCTTATCGGTCTACAAACTGGAGCCGCCATGCGATCGGATCCATCGCCTTGGCCCACGGGTAAGTTTACAAGCTGCCGTAATGCAAATTGCCCCGTCCTTGTACAGACTAGTTCCATTAGTCAACTAATTCAAGTTGATTGAATTAAATACCTGGAACGTTTTAAGTATAGGGACTGACAATCCTGGATTTGCAACCCTCGGTTTAATGTCCGCCCAAACTTGCCTGGGATGATAATCCAGTATCGCCCCGACCCGCCCCCCCAAAAAATCCTTCTAGCCTTTCCATTTTGCAAGCCCAGAATTGGTGGAGAAATTTCTCGTCAAGCAGGAAAAATTTGAGTGGTGTTTCTTCCACAGAATGTGAGGGGTTGTTTTTTTTTGCAAGCATCTCTTTCCAAAGGGGTCAGAAGAGAACGTGAGAATGCCCTCTCTCGCGTTTCTGGCTGTCTGCTTGTATTCAATCCGTAGAAGCTGCAGTGGGACACGGAGGTTTATTCAGATAAGGATGAGCAGCCATTTGTTAGAGGTGGTTGGATTGTTTGCTCAGGTATCTGTGATAAAACAGGACCTAAGTCTGCTCCAGTCCAATGTAAAGTATTTATTAAAGAGAAATAAAATAATAAGGACATAAAACCTTAACTAGGCTAACTAACTATGCTCCGTGTGTGCAAGTAAGTGTGTGTGTGTGTGTGTGTGTGTGTGTGTGTGTGTGTGTGTGTGTAAGGGACAAGAAGAGCAGAAGAGAAGACCTAGAGAGAGAAGACTAGAGGGTTTTTATTCTGGAGGAGGAGCTTCTGCTCTGACCACACATTATCGGGGGGAGATCAGGCAACTATTGGAGATTGCTGAGTCAGTGTGACTCAGCCATCATGGCCAACAATACCCTGGCAGTTGAGCCCATTTTCTCCCCAGCTCTTTGCAGCCTTCTTGGCTTCTGTTCAACCCCTAGGAACCACATAGAAGCTTTTGCAAGGGGGCCTTTTTAAGACTGGAGGGGCCGAGGGATGAGAGACAGCCTTCTGCCGCCTCCGTGCCTTCCCAGTGGGGACTGGTCCCCCCCCCCCCCCGGGAGGGGCTTTTGCAGGTGGAGGAGGGAGGGCAGCCAAGGGAAGCTGTAGAAGGACGGAGAGGTCTTCTCTCCAGACCGATTTGGGGAAATTTTTAGGCTGGGAGACGTGCACCATCAAAGCCAACAGATTGTTGGGGTGGTCTTCCCCTCCGCAGCCACGTTGAAATCGCATCCTTGGTGGGAGAGCTGGCCAGCAGAGCCATCCAGGCGTCCAACACGAGTTATCAACTCCTGCAAAACGTTGCAAACCTCAGCAGGAGGCAGGAGGTCAGGCGAGAGGTGGAAGAGAGGTGAGTTTGTGGGGTCCAGGAGGGTGACCTGGGTCTTTGTGGGTCTCCTCCGTTGGTCATCCATGGAGTCTAGAAGGGCCCCATTGAGGGTCTCTCTTGGCTTCAGCTTGCAAAGGTCTCCGGCGAGACATTCTAAGAAGCCCCTTTAGGGTGTTTTGAAAGTCCTAAAGAGGATCAGAAATATTAGATGAGGATGACTTTACCGCCCCTAAAACATGCGCTTGTCACTCTCCTGCATGACAAAACAAACCAAAAGCGGAGAGTCGGCGCTTCATTTGTTAAACTGTGGAACTCCCAGCCACTTGATGCCCGGGAAAGGGATGTGATAAATACGAAGAAAGGCCTATTTAAACATTTCTGCTTTCGTGCTTTCTCCGAGGCTGCCTCAGAGTTGCATAAGGCCTTCCTAATTAAGCCAACCTAAATTAAATTAGGCTGAAGTAAATTAAGGCCAGAAAAATTGAGTTTGCACGGGTTGCCGAGGCAACTGCTAACAGAACAGGTTAAGCATGGTGAATGGGGCATTTGTTGGTAGAGCTTCTTTGAATCTTGGGGGAAATCCTTTATGCTTTAAGATGGATGGACTTTGACTCCCAGAATCCCCCAGCCGGTCTGCTTTAAAATAAAACTAACCAATAACCTGGCTTCACCTGGGTATTTATGGCCATGCTGCAGCCAACAATTCCCAGCATTCGTTGCCCGGTTTGCATGCTTTGCCTCTATTGGCTGGAAAGCCTCCGATTTGCATGCCTTGCCTGGTAACCCTCTGCACATGCACACTACAGCTTGGCAGTGAAATGTCAGTGAGGGTGTCCATTTTGGCACCCTTTATTGGGGGAAAAGACCCCCCAAAGGCATTCATGACACACACACACCCCCAGTGCTGATTTTGCAATGCAAAGTGTGTATGTGCCAGGTATGGGCAAGATTGGTTGCTCCTTGTAGGAGCGTATAGAGCACATACACACACACACCTCACCACAATTCTGTTTTATGTATAAAGCAGGGCTATGCCTGAAGAACGATTGACTCAGCTCTAATTTTTCTATCCTAAATCTCCCTTCCTTCCAGTTTTGGTCTTTGTTAAATGCAAGGATATCTGTGATGTCCCATAGAAACCAAGCCCACTGTTTAAGTGAATCAATATTTGCCTTGCAGTGGTGAGAAAATCGAAAGGATACAGAAAAGCCTTGCCTTGCAAATAGAAGATGCTGAGATGCTGGTTTTGGGCCACCAGAGCAACACAACCCTACTTCAGACAGATACTTTGGACCTGGTAAGCATTAGTAACATGATGGGGTCTTTTTCTACATTATTGGTTCATGGAACAAGTTTTCTCTCATATTGCATTATATTTTATATATTTCTTGCCCACCTCATACCTTTTCCAGTTTGATTCCAGGTCTTCTAAATCAGTGTGTCTCAACTTCAGTAACTTGTCCGGACTTCAGCTCCCAGAATTCCCCAGCATGTTGGCGGGGGGATTCTGGGAGTTGAAGTTCACGCATGTTAAAATTGCTAAAGTTGAAAAACACCCTCCTAAATCTTTTTGCTTAACAACCTTGTGTTGGTCCCTGCCGTTTTAACGGGGGTCTGTTGGGTGCGGTTTAAGGAAATTAGCTTTATTTCTTCATTTTGCTAAGGTTTTTAGTATACTGCACTGGGCAGAGCAGCCTGGAAAATAAAAACAGAGATGTTAACAGCCTGCAAATTTAAAAAAAATAAAATCAAAATATTGAGTTTCCAGAGTTGGAACAGAAAGGAAGTTTCTGGGGTTGTGGGGTTTTTTGTTTGTTTGTTTGTTTTTGTTTTTCAGGTAATGAGGGGATAGATTGAAATGTGGGATGAGGCAAAAATAAGGCAGAAAATTTCCATCTCTTTTCCACTAAGTTGTTTCTTTAATTGCAAGGAATTCAGCATATTTGCCTGTAGGCAGTTTCTGGTTGCCTCTGGAGGGCAGGCCAGGGCTTAAACATGGCTGATTTATGGAGCACAAGCTATCCTGGGGCCTCAAATGGAGCTTCCCACCCCCCCAAAAAAGTACCCCAGCAATCTATAAATGTCATACTTCTAGTAATAAATTCATATTTCCAATTCTGGGTAGTTTTTAATTTCAATTATGTCAATCCCTAGCCTCTGATCTTACAGCGCCCTCTGCTGGAGAAAGCTGGAAATCTGGTCCAAAAAGCAGAGGAAATTCAACAACTGGTTAAAACAAAACACAAGTTGGCAACGAACAAATCCTTGGCTGTTCAAACTGAGTTAAAGGAAGAGCTACAGAGGACTCAACCCTTGGAAGAGGTGAGTGATTTGTGGCTTCATCTGCATCTTATTTGGCTGCAAAATTTGGCACAACAAACCAGGCTGAAAAGAAACAATCAACTGACATTCCTGGTCTGATCCTGGGGTCAACCTAGATTTATTTGATTGACTCACTCTTTTAAAAGGCCTCGCTATCAGCCCCATGATGCTCCAAATGGCCATTAGGTGGCAGCAAAGAAGTACTTCAAACTAACTCTGGTCTGCCTCTAGTGATCAACTTGAGATTTGCAGCTCCAATATGACTACCCTGTGCATTGGGTTCCATAACTCACATCTCGGCTGGGTTCACACAGACCCATCATCCTCAGCCACAAACCTAGGGGGTGGCTTGATTTCGTGCATCAAGTCACACCTTCTCCAAACTTAAATAATTACTGGTCATCTTTAGCGAAGGTTCAGAGTTATGACTTTTTTAGCCTAATTTTGCTTTTGTCTGTTTCACAGCTACGGCAGAGGACGAACAATGCACAAGCACTGGCTGTGTCCTCTGTGGCCAACGGAGAGGCCGTGGTGTCCGAAGCAAAGGCTTTAGTGACCACACTGGACGGTAAACAGAAACCAATCCTAACCACTTAAGAATATTTTCTCCTCGATGGGTAAACTCGCACCCAGAGATTCCTGTTCTCTCTGTTTTCACTTTATCTATACTAACCTTTGAAAAAGAAATATATACCATCCAGAGCTGGACTTGCTGTGAACCAGAAGTCTTTGGGCAAATTTGGGGGTGTAGAAAAAAGACAACAATATATATATATATTTTAAAAACCACTTTTTGGCTTACAGCCATTTGTTTAGCAACTGTTCAAAGTTACAACGGGGCTGGGAAAAGTGACTTCGGATGGGTCCTCGCACTTACGACTGGTCATGTGATCAAAATTCGAGTGCTGGGCAACTGGCATGTACTTCTGCCTGTTGCATTGTCCTGCGGTCATGTGATCACGGGTGACAATCTTCCAAGCCAGCTTCCGAGAAGCAAAGTCAAATGGGGAAGATAGATTTGCTTAACGCCTGCGTGTTTCACTCTACAACGGCGGTGATTCGCTTAAAAAACGTGGCAAAGCAGGTCATAAAATGGGCATGCTCACTTAGCAACGGCAGTTCTGGTCCTAATGGCGGTCTCAGCCTTTCCTTTTAACGGGATGTAATTCTATCCAGCTCGAAACAGGATAATCGGTTTTTCCTTGTGCCGGCAGGAATAAAGACCCTGATGGCGGACCCTAAAGGCCGCAATGTGGCCAGGAGGAAGAGGGTTACAGTCCAGGACAGGACGATCGTGGAGACCCAGAAGAAGGTCAAGCAGGCCCAGAGAGCCCTGGGGAATTCTGGGTCCGTGTCTGCCAAGGCCTTCGAAGTTGCCAGTGATGGGCAATCGGTCGCTAAGAAAAATGCTAAGGTAGGATGGCCTTGTGCTTTCTAGATCAGTAATTCTAAATCTGGGTAACCTTAGGAGGTGTGGACTTCGACTCCCAGAATCCCCCAATTAACATGCTTTACAATATTTGGACTTCAGCTCCCAGGATTCCCCCAGCAGTATGTAGTATGCTGGCTCAGGAATTCGGCCAATCCAAGCCATACAATTTAAAATTATCTGCTGGGTTTTTTCTCCATGGTCCATATATTGGTTGGTTGGCTGGTTGGTTGGTTGGTTGGTTGGTTGGTTGGCTGGCTGGCTGGCTGGCTGGCTGGCTGGCTGGCTGGCTGGCTGGCTGGCTGGCTGGTTGGTTGATAAAAACATTTTTTAAGTGAAAAAAAATAATTAGAATTAGACTGTTCTTGGATGGTAGA
>JANHFR010615923.1:0-10738 GCA_032468015.1 Mimophis mahfalensis | reverse complement strand
AGAAATAGAAATAGAAATAGAAATAGAAATAGAAATAGAAATAGAAATAGAAATAGAAATAGAAATAGAAATAGAATAATACAGCTGGAAGGGACCTTGGAGGTCTTAGGCAGGAAACCCTATACCACTTCAGATATATGGTTATTCAATCTCTTCTTAAAAACTGCCAGTGTTTTTAACCATTTACAACTTCTGGAGACAAGTTGTTCCACTGATTAGTTTTTCTAACTGTCAGAAAATTTCTCCTTAGTTCTAAGTTGCTTGTCTCTTTGATTACTTTCCACCCATTACTTCTTGTCCTACCCTCAGGTGTTTTGGCTTGACTCTTTGTGGCAGCCCCTGGAATATTGGAACACTGTTATCATGTCACCTCTAGTTCTTTCCATCAAACTAGACGTACCCAATTCCAGCAACTGTTCTTTATATGTTTTAGCCTCCAGTCCCCTAATCATCTTTGTTTCTCTGCTCTGCTCTCCTTCTAGAGTCTCAACATCTTTTTTACATCGTGGTGATCAAACCCTGATGCAGAATTCCATATATACATATCTGTATGTGTTTTGGTGTATTGTTGGGTGTTGCTTTGGCAGGAAAAGATTGGAGCCTGCTTAATCGGTTGTGGAGGGGGGAAAAAAATCAAACTCTGTGTACCCATTTGTTAGGAATGGGATCATTGCCTAACTAGTTGGGAAGGAAATATATAAACCATCATTGTATGCTTGTTATACAAAATGTGTTCTGTGACTTTAAAACTGCAGTTTGCTTTAATAATACGGAGTATAATTACTACTGTTATCTGACTGGTTAGCTCTGCTAGCTATGTCCTTAAGAGGTGTGAGAGGTGAGGAGTAGAGGCAAAGACCACTTCCCATAGCCCGAGGAATTAATAGTCAAGAACATTGCCTTTGGTAATAAGAGTTTACTTAACTGAGGAACAGCAAACATACACGACTACATCTCAGCAATTCAATATGGGGAATAGAATCAGTGGGAGTTTAGAATAGAACTACGCATGTCTGCATTCTTAGTTTATGACGTGGTAAGGACCAGGATGTAAAACTGGGCGTGTCTATAAAGTCTCAGTGAGGTTGGTAAGAAAACACAAAATGGAATTGATTCAAAATCAGGTCCATGACAAGAGGGAGCTAGTAACTCAGTTTGTTCTCTCTGTGATCTCTGCTTTTTGCTCTCTCTGTTATCTGATTAGTGTGTGGTTGTTACTGTGAGGATTAGTTCTGGGTTTACTAGAGTTTTTGCTACTGTTTGCAACTCGAAGGACTGCTAATGTTTATGTCTGAAGATTACTGGTAAGAAGATATTGTTTATCTGGATTATCTTTGGACTATTGTTTTGCTATCTACTATTTACCTGTGTATGACTTGGACTGTAATTGGTCTTTGCTTTGATTTACTGAAAAGTAAACAATATTTCACAATTCAGTGTATCTGTGCTTATTCACTGCTACTCTCAAACTTCCAAGTGCACACCCTTGCTACACAAGGGTTACTCTGAATCCCTAATATTCCTAATGTACAATGATCCCAAACCTGTTGCTACTGATTGAAGAAAAGTGATCCATATCTTCACTTGTAAAGCAACGTGATTATATGGAGTAGGATGAAACCATTTTATCAAGAAAGAAAAACCTAATTGAAGTGGTCCAGATTGCCTTTTGAAATAGGTGGTTTTCAGCATTAAATTTGCTACAATAGCCAGTGACGAACTATATGAAATCTCATGCTTTCAAGTCTTTTGGTAAAAAGAGTATTAACTGCCTGACATATCTTGCTAAATGTTTTCTGACACCAAAACATAAAAGATTACTATCATTTTCAATCAAACAAGTAGACCAAGATCTGAGATGCTTAAGGTTTTGAACCAGATATTGATCTTGAGAGAGATTTTGTTTCTTTTCTGGCTTTTCCAATTTTCTGAAAAAAAAGATCTTATCAGACAGTAGAACAAGGCATCTGATTTTTTCTGGATTAAGTTGGGAACTGGGTTGAATATTGGAGGGGCTCTGTGTTTAAAATGAAGTGACATTTTATTCTAGCTATTATGTGGAAGGATGAATTCAATATTTATAGTTGCATAGTTCTGTATTGGGGAGTAAATAGGGTCTTTCATAACTTTATTATTTTCAACCAAATGAATTCTTACATACTTAAAAATCATGCTATAGGATATAAAAACATAATAATTTATCTAAGATTTCTTTTTTTCACTTCATCTAGCATTTGTTTGTTTGTTTGTTTGTTTGTTTGTCGAGACTTTTTACACCGTCCTTTTCCCAAAGGACTCGGGGCAGCTTACAACAATAAAAAACACATAACGAAAAATTTAAAAACAGATTAAACCCATTATCTCAATAAATTAATTAAAATAAGAAATTTGGAACAGTAAAATTCTAAAACCCTTATCTGTCCAGACCAGCTAGTTGGAATAACCATGTCTTCAGATCATGATGGAAGGGTCGGAGGTCAGGGGCCATCCGGAGCCCCAGAGACAGTTGATTCCAGAGGGTGAGTGCACTGACAGAGAAAGCTCTGCATGCATGTACTGCATGTTCCTGACACCAGTTCTGATTGCAAAGTTCCACAAATAGAGGCTCTGGAGGAACTGGCTGATGCTCATAGGCCTCAGGTTTATATGACACATATAAAATTGACATTGATTTGTCATGAGCTTGAGTGATCTACTTTTGCAAACCAATGAAAAGATATCTTAAAATGTGAAATTAATGTATTTTGATATTAAAAGGAATTTAATAGATTCTAATCTATTAGTTAATTATTTTTCAGTCAGCCAAGTAATGTTGTGTTGTTTTGGAGTCTTGGAAGACTTACATTTATTTGTGTAATAGGAACTGTATTCTTGTAAAAACAGCCCTCTGTTTAATACAATGTGCAAATTGTATAAGTGATCTAGGAGTAGGGGATTTAGAGATTCAACCCCTGTCATGGTCTGATCACTTTCTTCTCAGGCTAGACTTCCAGGCTGCTACTACCTGCTGCAGGGAGGTGGAACTGACCAGGTGGTTCTGCCCCAGGCACCTGATGGATCCTGATAGGTTCCAGATGGAGCTTGGGACTGTTCCTGAGGCTCTGGCACACGGCTCTGCCGAGGCCCTTGTGGATGCCAGAGATAGGGCGGCCACGGGGGCCCTGGATTGAGTTGTGCCTTTGCACTCTAACCCGGCATGGTTCTTGCCCAGCTCCTTGGTTTACTGAGGAGCTGTGGGAGATGAAGTGCCGGAGAAGTCGCCTAGAGAGTAGTTGGAGGGCTAGCAGATCCGAATCTGCCCAGACACTGGTAAGAACTTATATTAAGTCTTACCTAGTGGCGATAAAGGAGGCAAAGTGTGTGCACTATGCCACCCTTATTGTGTCCGTAGATAACTCCTTGGCCACCCTGTTCAGCATGATTGTTAAATCCTGGGGACCCCTTGCAGGGTAGAGCTGAGGAGTTTGTCCAACATCTGCAGGACAAAATCACTCAGATTCAGATAGGCTTGGACTCTGACTTGGTGGTCCCTGAGGGGTTGGTGGTGGCTAGTCTTGAAGATGTGATCTGGGAGGAGTTTGATCCTGTGACTCCTGAGGTGTAGACAGGATTGTTGGGAAGCTCAGTGCCACCACATGTTTATTGGACCCGTGTCCCTCCTGGTTGATTTTGGCCTCCAGGGAGGTAACACGTGGCTGGCTCCAGTTGATTGTTAATGCTTCTTTGGGTGAGGGGTTCTTCCTCCCTGCCTTGAGAGAGGCACTGGTGTGACCTCTGCTCAAGAAGCCAAGCCTGGACCCAGCTGTGTTGAATAACTATTGTCCAGTCTCTAACCTTCATTTTGTAGTGAAGGTTGTAGAGAGTGTGGTGGCCCATCAGCTCCCTCAGTACCTGGATGAAGCAACGTATCTGCATCCATTTCAGTTTCAGGGCTGGGTACAGCACAGAAACAGCATTGGTCGCATTGGTGGATGATCTCTGGAGGGCTCGGGACAGAGGCTGTTTCTCTATCCTGGTCCTATTAGATCTCTCAGTGACTTTTGATACCATCGGCCATTGGTATCTTGCTGCAGCAGCTCCAGGGGTTGGGGGTCGGAGGCATCATTTTACGGTGGTTCTCCTCCTATTTCTTGGGTCGCTTGCAGTTTGTGTTGGCGGGGGGGCAGAGGTCAACTCCGAGGCTGCTCACTTATGGGGTGCCTCAGGGGTCAGTCCACTCACCCCTTCTGTTCAACATTTATAGGAAGCCGCTGGGTGAGATCATTTGTGGTTTCGGGGTGCGGTATCATCAGTATGCTGATGATACCCAATTGTTCATCTCCACCCTGTACCAACCCAATGATGCCCTTGATGTAATGTCCCAGTGCCTAGAGGCCGTTCAGATCTGGATGGGGATGAACAGGTTCAGACTCAACCAGGGGTGGGTTTCAAATTTTTTAACAACCGATTCTGTGGCCATGGGTGTGGCTTCCTTCCTGCCTTCCTTGCAGGATTATCTCTGTAAAGTGGAAAAAAAGAAAAGGAGATTTTTTTTCTAACAACTGGTTCTCCAAACTGCTTAGAAAGTTAACAACCGGTTCTACAGAATAGGTGCAAACTGGAAGACACCCACCCCTGGACTCAACCCTTCCAAAACTGAGTGGCTGTGGTTTCCGGCATCCCAGTTTGGACAACTTACACCATCTTTGATGATTGGGGGGTGAGACCTTAACCCCCTCAGAGAGGGCTCGCAACTTGGGAGTTCTTCTGGATGTGCGGCTGTCTTTAGAGGATCATCTCTTGGCCATCACCAGGGGGGCTTTTTATCAGGTGCACCTGATCTAACACTTGTGTCCCTTTCTGGACCAGGATGCCTTGCGTACAGTCACTCATGCCCTCGTCACCTCCCGGCTGAACTACTGAAATGCTCTCTACATGGGGCTCCCCTTGAAGAGCATCTGGAGGCTCCAACTGGTACAGAATGTGGCCGCATGGGTTATTTATGGGATGCCTCGGCATGCCCATGTGACACCTCTCCTGCGCGGCTTGCACTGGTTGCCGGTGGCCCTCCGCGTGCACTTCAAGGTTATGGTTATGATCTTTAAAGCGCTCCATGGCTTAGGCCCAGGATACTTGCTAGACCTCCTACTGCCGGAAACAGCCTCCCATCGACTAGTGCAGTCCCACACAGTGGGCCTCCTCAGGGTGCCATCGGCCAGACAATGTCGGCTGGCGACCCCCAGGGGGAGAACCTTCTCTGTGGCAGCCCCTTCCCTCTGGAATGACCTCCCACTAGAGGTCTGGATTGCCCCTGACCTGAGAACTTTTCGGTATGCCCTCAAAACCCATTTATTTAATCTTGCTGGTCTATCCCCAAGAAATTGGTTTTAACTGGGTTTTTAATTGGTTGTTTTTGTAAATTTTATAAATCATGGGACTAAATTAATTTAATACTTTTTTAAATTTTTGTATTGTATATTTTAAATTTCCCCTGTAAACTGCCCTGAGTCCCTTGGGAGAAGGGTGGTATAGAAATTAAATAAATAAATAAATAAATAAATAAATAAATAAATAGTTTAGAACAGTTTACTGTGGAGATTGTTATAGTATGAGTTGCATCATGCAAAATGATACATAATTCTGGAATGGGGAAAAATATCCCGTAATAAGCTGTCAGAGAAAATGAGAGGCTATTAAAAATTAGTGAATAGGGAAAGAAGTTATTTTTGGTTGCACACATGCTTGGCTGTGTTCCATTTTAATTATTGCCCTCATCAGAGTGACAGGTGAAAGCAGGAAAATAACCCCTTCTATTAGAAATGAAACTGTTGTGGCAGAATTTAAATGCCATGGATATACAGTATATTCCGATATGAGAGATGAGCCATATGTAAAGAGAAAGAAGCAGCACAACTCCAGCTATATAACCACCCCCACATATTAAAAGATATAATCAAACTAAAAGTACAGACAGTCTTAGATTTAGGATCATAACTGAGCTCAAAATTTCTGTAGTTAAGTGAGACGTTTGTTTTGCCCCATTTTATGACCTTTCTTGCTATAGTTGTTAAGTGAATCATAGCGGTTAACGGTTGTTAAGTGAATCTGGATTCCCCACTGACTTTGTCAGAAAATCGCAAAAGATCATCACATGACCTTGCGATACCGCAACCATCATAAATATGAACCAGTTTTGTCACTGTGACGGTTGAATGCTAGACAGCATAGCTAGCATTCGATAATTTCAGCCTTGCAACTGAGGTAAAGTGGGTGGATCCAAAGAACCAAGACCAGGAACTTGAGGCTTCAGGCCCAAAATTGAAGATCTTTTATTTACAGATATTTACAGCAACATGTTAGTAGAAGACCACTGTAGGGAGAGACTGGAAGCACTGGAAGCAGGAAAGAGGAAGCAAGAAGAGCAAGAGCAGGCATACAAGCCTGTCTTATATAGGCTAGGATATACTAGGTCAATGATGGCGAACCTATGGCACTCATGCCCAAAGTGGCACACAGAGTCATAATGCCCGGCACGCGAGCTATCCCCAATCCCGGCCCCCCGCGCGCCTGCGCAGTTCTCCCAAGCCCCAAATGCCAAAAAACTCTCAAAATTTGGGGAGTGGATGTGCACGCATGGAGGGGTGGAGGGGTGGAGGAGATGCTGCCCACTATACCCCACCCCCCACGCATGCGTGCGCATTCTCAAGCTCCCAAAAAACTGAAAAAACCCTCAAAATTGAGGGCTTTTTCAGCATTTTGGGAGCTTGGGAACATGCGCGCAAGTGCAGGGGGGGCAGGGCATAGTGGGACGCATCCCCTCCACCCCCCCCAGGCATCCGCATGCCCTCCCACGCTCCCAAAATGCTGAAAAAACGGCAAAATTTTGAGGGTTTTTCGGGATTTTGGGAGCTTGGGAACGTGCGTGCATGTGTGGGAGGCATAGCGCGTGCTATGCCCCTCCCTGCATGTGTGCGCGCATGCTCCCAACCCCAAACAAGGAAGTGGGCAGTGCACATGCGCACATCTAAACAGGAAGCGGCACGTGGGTGGCCATGCCCACTCCTTCCCACCACCTTTTTGGCACTCAGTGCCAAAAAGGTTCGCCAACACTATACTAAGTTGTCTACTGTTCCAACTGCAATTAGTATCCCTCATGTGCTTTCTTAACTTTGGATAATAAAAAAAAAATTATTTTGTTTATTAAGTTTATATATCAAAGGGTATTCTGTTTAAGAGAGCAAAAAAATAAAACAGACACAATATTAAGTGATAATAATGATGAATCAGGCATTGGTATGGAAGAGCATGTCCCAATGCACTGTCTGAAATGTTCTCCCCAGTAGGATATATCTGGCATTGACTTTATATTTTCTGTTTTGGGGAAAAAACAACATTTTTTTTCATGAAGCCTTTTTTCAGTGTGTGTGCATGTGTGAGTGTGTTCATTTACCTGTGTTCATTCTTCAACAGAAATGAATGGTTTCTGCTGTTTATCTATGTATTTGATTCTTA
The DNA here is from genome assembly GCA_032468015.1 of Mimophis mahfalensis. Lineage (NCBI taxonomy): Eukaryota > Metazoa > Chordata > Lepidosauria > Squamata > Mimophis > Mimophis mahfalensis. The sequence goes on along the minus strand of JANHFR010615923.1, from coordinate 3,247 downwards.
TGGATTTAATGTTATTCTTTTAAGTGTTAATTTAAAGTTTACATTGTAACATGTTAGTAGGATTGCTGGTAAGTGGACTCCAGTAACTGAACAACACAGGTAATTAAAAAGCTTTACATAAGTCCTTCCCCTCAAGCTGAAAACGGCTAAGCTTTACTTACTGACTCTGAGATAATAATTTCCCCCCCTCTGTTTCCGAATCTTAATCTATGTATTTTGTGCTGGTTAAGGACATTATCGTGCCCTTGTTGATTTCTTTATCTCTCTACAAACAAGAATGAAGGACAATTTTCAAGACAGCCATTCTAAATGGTTCTTTACAATATTGTTATCCCTGATAATACAATACTGCTGGGAAGACGCATTTTCTGCATAGCTATTATGAGCACCGCAATTGTGCAGTGAGAGAGGACACAGAAATGCGATCAGTGTACCTGAGCTGGTTTAAATCTGCCTTGTTTGGGTTTTGGGGACACCTGTCTTCCACTATCTCTGGGTTTCTTGTTCAGTCTTTTTCTCTACTCACAGTAAGAAATGATGGCTTAATAGGAGGAAAATAAATAAATAAACAGATTAATAAATAAACCTTAATTACAATTGTAAGAAACTGATGGAAATAATGTTACAGAGGAAATTAATGTGGCAGAACAATATAATATAGGCAATAGTTGTTAGCAATTTTTAAGAGTTATGGGCATAAAAGTTCAGGAGGTCTTTGGGATATTAAAGTAAAAAGTTGAAGACTGAAAAAAAAAAAAGGAAGAGACTGCTATTCCAATAAGGGAGCCAACTTGGTCAAGGAGATTAGTTAAGAGTTTTAACCACACAGTCTAGTAATACAGTGGAGAAATTAATTAATTGGTTCCCTCAGTTTATTACACTTATGCTGCAAGGATTGTAAAAAAAACAAGAAATATAGGTTAAGAAATAAAAAAGGGGGGAAAGGTAGCATGGAAAAGGGGGAACTGGGCAAAATTGAGATTTTGCCCAGTTCCCCTTTTGAGATTCAAGATGCTGGTGATGACCTATAAAGCCCTGAATGGCTTGGGACCGGAGTATTTGAGGGGACACCTGCTGCTGTTATCATCTTCCCACTGCCCGGTTCACTCCCATAGGGAGGGCCTCCTTCGGGTGCCGCCGGTAGAATGTCGGTGGGTGGCACCTAGAGGGAGGGCGTTCTCGTTGGGGGCGCCCACTCAATGGAACCAATTGCCGGTAGAGTTACAGATGGCACCTGATCTTCGTACCTTTCACAAGGAACTGAAGACATGGTTATTTACATCTGCCAGTCTGGATTAATGGGGTGTTTTCAGATTGTTTGTTAGGGCGTGTCAAGTTTAATTTTGGTTTTACTTTTTGTACTATCTGTATTTTAATGCCCTGTACACCGCCCTGAGTCCTCAGGGAGAAGGGCAGTATAGAAATTTAAATAGATAGATAGATAGATAGATAGATAGATAGATAGATAGATAGATAGATAGATAGATAGATAGATAGATAAAATGGAGTTAGCACGATGAGATGAAAACTGTCTTGGCTGTACATTTATACATAGAATATGGTGGCTAACTTTGCTCTGAATTGGGCACGTAAGGAATGTTTCATTTCAAAATCAAAGAAATAAAATCCATTATAGAGTTGAAATGAATCACTGAAATGGCAAACAAGTTGCTAAGCTGCAGTATTTTCTCTGCTATTGTTTTGCTTTAAGCTTTGTTAAAATGCAATTGCTTTATTCTTTATCTTGGCTTTTATTACTGGTGACTCCTATGCTACCTTTTCTCCTCCTTATTTATTTTGCATTCGAAAAGACCTTTGAAATGGAAAGCTAAACTGAACCTCTCACCTCCAGTTCCCTTTCTCCCAATTCAGTAAAGATTTTGAAAAGAACTGTTACAGCTTTCTAATGACCTCCCCCATCCCCTGCCTTTCTGAACCAGAAAATCAGATCATACAATGTCCAAGATATAAAACCATCAACTTGAACATTATTCTAAAGAAACTGCCTACTTATTACTCAAAATTAAAGGTCTTGAGAAAGAATATTATCTGAAGAGCCTCTGTCAATTAGCATAACTAAAATAGAATATGATAGCCCAGTATGATAACTTGGCAAAAGGCAGTTGTCTATAAAAATAGCAATAGAAATAGACTTATACACCGCTTTGTAGTGCTTTATAGCCCACTCTAAGCATATTGCCCTCCACCATCTGGGTCCTAATTTTACCAACCTTGGAAGGATGGAAAGCTGAATTAACCTTGAGCCCGGCAGAATTGAACTCCAGGCAGTGAGCAGTGAATTAGTCTGCAATACTGCATTCCAACCATTGTGTCACTAGAGCTCATCAAAATATGTGACATGACATCAATACTATACAAAATTATTTATTACATCTTGGTAACTAGGAAAAATAAGAATGGAATGTTCACTTACATAATTTCATACAGTGGAAACTCAGTTCACAAATGCCCCAGTTTGTGACCAAATCGGTTCCCAACCAACAAAACCAGCCGAGTTTTGACTCAGTTCCTGAGTCAAAATTCAGTTGGCAAACAAAAAAAAAAAATGGCATGGTAAGATTCATTTCTGCACTGTTTTCACTTCTGTGCAGGCACAGAATTGTCTGCGCATGTGCAGTGAGTGTCGCTTCAGAACGTGCCCAAATCAGTTCACGGCCAAAGTCCGGGAATGGATTGCAGTCGCGAACCAAGGTTTGACTATAGTTGGAAATGTTATGATCCATAACTCCTATATGCACTTTAGTTAAAACAGGATATTTTACAACTGCCTTTAAAGCTAAAAATATCCTTTTTACATTATCTAGCTGATATATTTCTGTGAATCCTAAATAAAAACGAAGAGTTGTCTTTGGGAGTATGTTCCTTCTTCTAGCAATTATATTTTCCAAGGATTGTAATTGAGCTGTTTCTTAATTGTTACTTGCATTGTCATTTAACTAATATATACAATTCTATTAATTAGCAGGCTTAGCCTTGCTTGCATCTTTGTTCTGTGTTCAAGTATATATAAAGTATGCATTTTCTTTTATTATGAAACAGCTGTAATAAATTCAGATTTCATTGATAAATATAAATTTATCTAGCCTTGGTGGTTCAGCAGTATAACTGCTTGTTAAGTTTACCATCTGCCTGCAATTAGTGCAGGTTCAAATCCCACCAGGCTCAAGGTTGATTCAGCCTTCCATCCTTCCGAGGTAGGTAAACTGAGGACCCAGATTGTTGGGGG
>JANHFR010609296.1:0-10761 GCA_032468015.1 Mimophis mahfalensis | reverse complement strand
CCATCTGCACATGTGCAGTAGAGCATGGCAGTGAAATGTCCACTTCGACACCCTTTTTGGGGGGGGGGGCGCGGCGGGGGCGGGAAAGACCGCTCAAAGGCTTTTGTGACCTCCCGCAGTGCTGATCTTGCCACACCAAGGTATGTATGTGTCAAATTCGGGTGTTATTGGTTGCTCCGTGTAGGAGTGTATAGAGCACATACACACACATATGCCTCACCACACTTCTGTTTTATATATAGAGATAAATATGAAATAATGCAAATGATGTCATTTGTATTGGTCAAGCCAATGACAGTATTTGCATCATATGTACAGTATTAGAATGGTGACTCCTGTGATGCCATCACGTTTACTACTGGAAATCTGCTCATTCCCTCTTCTTCCTATGCAAGAGTGGGGCCTACCTACCAATTATGAAAATAACATATTGCTATAATTCAAGACTCAATCAAGACTCAAAACTCCTACTTAATTACTACAATTCTTTTTCTACTATGACTCGGTCGATCAAAATTTGATTTGATTCATCCGCTGAAGGGTGGTTGCAAACTGATTTGGTTTTCAAATCAACTCTAAAACTGGCTCAACTTAAGCAAGAAATTGGAATAAAATTGTCTAATAAAATTATGTGGCACTCTAAACTGATTTGAAAAAGAAAAGCTTAGACTTATATGGAAAAGCCATCGTATCATCTTAAATGTTTCTTGGAATAGTTCAATGTTCCTCTTATAAATATATTTTCATTTTAATAAATCAACTTTTTTCTGATTCAATTTTCTGATTCAATGAACTTAATTTGCTTGGGAAGGCACCCAGTAGGGAGACCACAGCTGCGATATAAGGATATTTGCAAGAGGGATCTGAAGACCTTGGGAATTGGCCTCAACAGATGGGAAACCCTGACTTCTGAGCGATCGGCTTGGAGGCAGGCTGTGCAGTACGGCCTCTCCCAATTCGAAGAGACATTTGCTCAACAGACTGAGGCAAAGTGACAGTCCTGACACCAGTGAAACCAGGAAGCCAGACAGGGACAGACTGTCTCTGCCCTCAGTGTGGAAGGGATTGTCACTCTCAAATTGGCCTTTTCACCCATACTAGATGCTGTTCCAGAACTTCAATCCAGAGCACGATATAACAGTCTTTCAAAACTGAAGGATGCCTAGATGAAGTTATTGGGAGTTCTGATCAAATTCCTTTTGAAGTGCATCCTCACTGAACTCGTTGCTAAACCGGTAGAATGCTACCCCTGGTCAGAGCCAATGCACAAACTAAGCGAGGTCAGAGTTGACTTCATTTGGTCTGTGCGGACATGAAGCTCCTAATAAATAACTGGATTTCTTTTGAAGCTTGGCCTGAGGCCCATGATTTAATTGGGCCATCGGTGCGAACCCTGACAGTATCTTTAAAACAGGTAGGATTAAACAATGTGATGGAGGGGTCTATCCAGTCTCACTCCAATGGCTTTTTGTCTATCATTTTATGCGGTGCCTTCTGCAGAAACAACATGGAGCTGGATGTTAAGTATTATTGAATGTTCATCATTTGATTACATATCTTTATACGAGTTAAGATAGCTGCCTGGGAGCCACACCACGTTAACTCAAACATGGACCCAGGCTGTTTGGAAGAAGCCTGGGTTTCTCGCCTGAATGTGGCTATTCCCCTTCATTGCACCAACAGCTATCCCATTCTGGTATAAAAAGGGGCTGCTTCTCCATGTACCTGTCTCTAGTTCTGTCCTTCTCTCTTACTCCTGTGTGTACGGTCTCCTACTCTAATGTAAATGTCTGTAAATATTTCTGCTGAATAAAAGGACCCAGGCTGGCAATGCTTTGTACTCAAAGTCTCATTCTATCAACACCATCACCTCAAAGACTAAGTTTTGGTTTTTGAAAATAATCTATCCATAGACCACTGGATATGTGAGTAACCTGAAGCAGTTGATACTTGTACCAAACTGTGTTGAGTATTTTCATTAACTGATTTCAAAATGTATGTTTTATGTGACTCAAAATGGCTGCCTGAGCGTCACACCACACTCACTTAGCTGGCGACAGGCTGTCTGCAAGAAGCCTGGGTTTCCCGCCAGAATGTTGCTATATGCACCTGTTCACCAACAGCTGTCCTAGCCTATATAAAGACAGGCTTCCATGCCTGCCTCTCTCTGTATTCTCCACCATTCTTGTCTCTTACTCTCTGCTGTGCCTGTACTTGCTTGCTTGCACAAATGTAAATATCTGTAAATAAAAGATCTTCCCTTCTGGACTTGAAGCCTCGGATACCCAGTCTCAGTTCATTCGATTAATCAACCTCAAATTAGTTGGAGGGTTTGAATTATCAAATGCTAGCTAAGCTGGCTAGTATTCAACAAACTGCACACCCTCACACTTCATATTTCTGCAGGTTTAAGGCGGTATCTAGCAGGAAACTCAATAGTGACTCATCCATCTCTCCTCTCTTTATTTAAAAGCTAGCTTCCGTAACTTAAAACTTGAACTGAACACATTTGAACAACATTTGAGGATATCTTCAAAGACACAACAATACGGGTTTGAAATAGGATCCTTGGAGATGAAGGAATGTTGGTGTGAGTCTAATTCATGATCTCGCCTCTGAGATTGAGCTGGTTTGTGAGAAATCCATTGTATTTTTGCCATATTTCAGATTCAACACACTCCAAAGCATGGTATTTCATCCTCTGAAATCCGACAGTGATCTTCAGGTGTGCTTAGTCATGATCCCATCTTGACTGGCCCTAGTTAGAAGAAATAGAGCCCTTAATTATGGGAACAATAGGGTTATACTAATAATTAACTAGCACTTTGATTAATGGAGGACCAATGTGCATTCAGTTCTAAAAAAGCTCTTCAGTAATGCTAAAATGGATGGGTTGCATAAAATAAAACAGGGAGAGGATTTATTTTTTAGAAGAAATTATAATAATTATTTTTATTGGCTGCATTGCCAACCAGATGTTTAGACTGGCTTTGGCAGACCCAGGATAAGCAGTTATTGTTTGATGGTGTTAGAGATATCATTGTAGGATGTAAGCTGTTCCAAGAAAAACGGCTTTTTGCAATTGACTAATGGTGATAGAGAAGATCAATCCTGACTGCTCTTTAGAAGGCCAGATCCTGAAGATGAAACTCAAATACTTTGGCCACCTCATGAGAAGGGAGGACTCACTGGAGAAGAGCCTAATGCTGGGAAAGATGGAGGGCAAAAGAAGAAGAAGAGGACGACAGAGAAGGAGGTGGCTGGATGGAGTTGGTGAGAGCTTAAATGGACTCCAGGCAGTGGTAGGATTCAAATAATCCCACTGTTGGTTCACCAAAGTAAGAGCATGTGCAGGCACGGCTTCCATGCCTGCATTGCTTTTGCAGCCAGGCGTGGTAGTTTCTGGCTCAGTGAACCACCTCAAATTTCCATCACTGGTTCGCCTGAACCGGTCCGAACCAGCACAATACCACCACTGACTCTGGGGGATGGTAGAGGACAGGAAGGCCTGGAGGAACATTGTTCATGGGGTTGTGATGGGTCAGACACAGCTTCACAACTAACAGCAGCAGCAGCAGCAACAACAACAACAAATGGTGATTTTGTCAATGCCAATTGTGCCCTCGTTGACTTCGGGCCAACAGCTTTGGAGGAGAGGGCAGGCAACCAGATCACCCCTATCATCCCTTGTGGCCCGGCACCCTGTTGTGCGGTGGGAGGTGGTCCCTGCTCAACTGGACAGTTCCCTGGACCGGTCTGATCTGAGCTCGTCCTTGGCCAAACTTCGGATTGACCTACCACTCTCCTCGACCGACTCTACGACTCCCGTTCGTCTTCCTGTCTGGCCACGACCTGTTGCTATTGTTTTCCCTACTCCACGTAAACCTCTTGCTCCTCCAGTCCCTCCTGTTCCTCCCGCTCCATTGCGATCCCCTCCTGTTTTTCGTATGTGTGCATACCCCCCTCCCCGCATGCCTCGCCTTCCCCATCGTCTTCCCTGGGAGATAGATTCTGAGGGTTGGGATGGGATGTAATTTGGGGGCGCATGCTCGTTTCTCTGGCGGACTGATCCAGATGGGTCGTGATGTCCCCTGAAGTTTCTAGACCCGGGGGCGCATGACTGACCATGTGGGAGTGAAGATGGCCTGGGCATTTCCCCACCCCAGAGCTGACTCGATCTCGGACATGGAAACTTCCCTGCTCCATTGCTCACCCGTTCTCCCTCGAATTATTGTTAAAAATAAAAGTTCCTATTTCTCTGCAAAAGGAGTCAATGGTCTTACTAACAAGGGTTTCGATGATAAGACGGGTGTGACACCAATTATGTGAGTCTGAATGTGTCTCTCCACTGCTTGACTTTATGTTCAAGAGAACTAAAGATAAAGGTAAAGGTTCCCCTCACACATACATGCTAATCATGCCTGACTCTAGGGGGCGGTGCTCATCTCCGTTTCAAAGCCGAAGAGCCTGTGCTGTCCGAAGACGTCTTCATCGTTATGTGGCTGGCATGACTAAATGCCGAAGGCTCACAGAACTCTGTTCCCTTCTCACCAAAGGGGGTCCCTATTTTCCTACTTGTATTTTTACATGGTTTTGAACTGCAAGGGTGGCAGGAGCTGGAACGAGTAACGGGAGATCACTCCGTTACACAGCGCTCGGGATTGGAAACACCAAAATGCCAACTTTTCTGATCGACAAGCTCAGCGTTTTAGACACCGAGCCACTGCGTCCCTTTCAAGAGAACTAGAGAGGGTCAAATCTGAGATGCTTTCTCCAATTACAATACTGCCTTGCACCCCCTTCTCTGGAAGAACTTTTCAATTACTGGAAGACAGCTATTATGCGCCTCCTACAGCAGTCCTTCTCTTAAATAGTCTAGACATACTCAGTGCAACTGTTCATTATAAGGTTTAGCCTCCAATCTCCTAATCCTCTTTTCTGTTCTCTTCTGCTCTCAATCAATCAGAATACAGCTGGGAGGGACCTTGGAGGTCTTCTAGTCCAGCCCCCTGCTCAAGCAGGAGAATTCATATCATCTCAGATAAGTATCTCTCCAGTCTCTTCTTAAAAACCTCCAATGGCGAAGCACCCACAAGTCCTGATGGCAAGCCGTTCAACTGGTCAATAGGCCTCACTCTTAGAAGTTTCTCCTTAATTCAAGATTAACTCCACTCTTAATTCCGCTTAATTCCACCCTTTCTAGAGACGCAACATCGTTTTGTATCATGGTGGTATAATTTGAAAGCTTGTCTCCTTGAACTGAATTAGAATTCTGAATCAAATCTACAAGACCATCGGAGGCATCAAATTGGAAGTCTCCAAATTGGGTCATGTACAGTAATCTGGTTGTCCTCCACTTCCACATCTCCAGCCGCATCATTGATTCAGAAGTCCAAACTGAATTAATTTAGAGGCTCAAATCAAACGTGATGGTTGTTCTAAGTCAGTGTTTCTCAACCTTGGCTGTTTGAAGATGCGTGGACTTCAACTCCCAGAATTTCCCAGCCAGCAACGCATCTTCAAATGGTCAAGGTTGAGAAACACTGTTCTAAGTGGACATGGAAACCCCAGACACAGTTAGCTTGCAGATTGGAATGAAATTGATGACTTCAGCTGGAGCCTGATTTATACCCATGCATTACCAACAGTAACCATTTCAATTTTAAGCTTTTAATTTTAAGTGTTGGATGCTAGCTGCTTTTCCCTAATCATTCCCATTACCTAATGAATATGGTGCAGCACCAAGTTGCCATCTTGTGGCCAAACTGGGATCTACTTTGCAGCCACATCTGATCGGTCTTTTGATGCTGTTTTCCCCGTATACAAACTTGTAGGCAGGATCTGCCTACATGGCAAAAAGTGGTGAACAGGGAAATAAAACGAAAGGAAAAAAAAGGAAAGAAAAGAAAAGAAGGCATTGAAGTGTTTCCAATCTCTCTTGACATTTATGAGGGCAAAAACACGTGATGGAGGAAGAGAGAGAGAGAGAGAGAGAAATACAGATTGAAGACATTTCAAGGCAGGGCTAAGGAAGAAAAATTGGTCCATGTGTTTCCCCCAGAGCCCTGGTTGATCACAATTGTTGAAGGACAGACAGAACGACTTCCTGCCATTTTGAGACAAATACAGATGTACAGCAAAGCTGCAGTTCAAGCATTAAAATCTGCTTTAGGCAGAAAATGTCTCTTACATTTTTATCCTCCAGAGTGATGGTCCATTTGATGAAAGAGAATTTCCTTCTGAAATTTATTTTCAAAGGAGAAAAGAATTTGGGTGCAATTCTTATGAGTGGGTTGGAAATTTTTTTTAAAAAAAACTGGGGGTCTCAATGACCTGAAAAACTGTCAATCCGTTGCTTTGCAAAGTTTCCCAGTTCTGCTAGAGAAAACGAAGACAAAAATGCCTAAGTTGTTTGTGACTTTGCCAGCTGAATCTGCCTTATTGTGAGAATTTAGGAGACAAAATTGTAGACTTTCCTTCTTTCCAGAACCATTCCAGACCAACTGGATGGATGGGCAACAGAAGATCAAGAGCTGGGCATCCAGCTGGCTTACTGTGAGGATCCAACAGAGGGGATCTCACCTGGGATAGAGTAGAGTTAGTTTCTTTTGGAAAAGACGAGAGCTGTTAAAGGATATTTTGACTTAACAAGGGCAATAAAGTAATTCATTCTAATTATTCAACAATATATTCTGTAAAGAGGGTGGGAGAGTAGGAAATCATTCAGTCTTACACAGATCGATTAGAAGAATCACCAAAAAATATGTTTTAAGATTCAGTATGTCAGAGGAGCTATTATTTCCTACATGGAACTGAGCTCCCAGGACAGAAATGTTAGGTGGTCTGGCTTTATTTCTCCAGCACAGAAAGATGGGTCCAAGGATTAGAATGATAAATAATCAAGCATCTGGTCACCAGAGATTTTAAAATATCCATGTCCCACAGGGATCAGAGTCTCTTGTTAAGACAGGAATAGTTGCTGCTGTGGTTGTTGTTGATGATTGTTGTGTTGATATTATGAAAACAGCCTCCTCCGGGCTCCAGAGGCTCTCTGGAGGCTGGAAATAGTCCCATTTCCAGACTTCTGATAGGCCTGTTTTTCGCCCTTCCTGAGCCTCTGTGTGGGCGCTGTACTTACCTGGCATCCAAAACAGGCTGCGTGGAGACTCCTAGGAGGGAAGGGGTAGACAGGGCCTGCCAGGAGTGGGATTTGGGAGTTCTCCAAACTGGGAAGACTCTTAGAACCCCCAGCAGCCCACCCCTGATTACACCCCCACTATCAAAATGACACCTGGGCACCATGTTGCAATGGAGAAATGGGCAACAGAGTGGCCAGCATAAGGGAACTGTCAGAGAACAAGCCAGGCGTTCAGGCAGGAATAAAGAATAATGCTGGGAAACCAAGTTGGAGCTCCACAAGCCTTTATTATTATTCTTCACAGCACAAAACAGCACAGAACTCCTCTGAAGAGGGTAATCCTCCTAAAGACAGCGTTGGGAGCAACTGCCTTCCAACGCTGTTCTTGTGTGAAACCACACACCCCTGGCAGCCCCAGCCACAAAGGAAGCCCCAAGAGCCTTCTGGAACGTGCAAGCCCATCTGGCTCCTAGACACCCCTTCTAGAACTATCACCCTGCTTCCCTGTATTTTCCTGACGCTTCCAGCCACAGCCCTTCCCCACCCAAGCAGTCAAGTTGAGCCATTGTAGAAGCCACCTCTCGAGCAGGACAAAGCTGTTGCCCAATCCAGCTGGCACTTGCATGAATAACCACGCAGCTGCTGACAAAACACAGGAGCCTCCTCTGGAGTAACTCTGGTGGGAGGAAAGCTGTTGCCCAATCCTGTCAGCACTTGCAAGAGTAACCACGCAGCTGCTGACAGAACAGAGGAGCCTCCTCTGGAGTAACCATGCAGCAGGAGGAAGACAACACTAGAATGACAGGTGACTGGTCTCTCCGATGGCGAGCCAGGCATGGGCTTGACAGGAGCAAGAAGAAGCAGGGAGAAGAAAGGGGGAAAGCGGCCTTCTCCCTCCCTCACACCAGGAGCTCCATTGCCCGATTCTCCATTGCAGTGTAGTGCAGCACCCAAGATCCACTTTGATAGTGGGGGTGGGTGGGTAGTTCAACAACCACTTTTCTTGAACCAGTGCGAACCGGCTGAATCCCATTTCTGTTCTGGGAGTTGAAGTCTACCTATCTTAAAGTTGCCAAAGTTGAGAAACAGGAGTGAGCATAAAGGGATAGACCAGGAGGTGCACTCAGACTCCTGATTCTGTTATTGTAATCTTATAAAAGTAGTATTAGCATTTATAAGTCTGGTTTCCTAGTCTGGCGTATTTTACAGAACCACCACTGTGATACGCTCCTAAATCTACAGGCAACATTCCTGGTTTGTACCTGGTTAGGTCAATCATGCCAACTATTTTGTGTGTCTCAAAATGATGTGTGGAAAGGGAACACGGCTAAACCTAACTCTAACCTAGTTTACAGCTTGTATAAGGTTTCAGTTTATATGGGACTACAGATGTTCACTTTAACTACCGTACAAAAAGTATAAATATTGTTTTCCTTGTTCTCTCTCCATTTCCTTCTTGTTCCTACTATTGTGAATCCAGAAAAACCTTGTAATTGTATGTCTAAGTCAGCTATGCCCTATTTCCTTTTCAGCGTTTTGCACAGATGCCTAAACAATAGTATTTTTTGCTATGAAAAAGCTGCCGGTGTGGAAAGAAACCAGTCTATCATCCCCATTTCAGTCCCCGAGGATCTTTCAGGAGCCGAAGGATTTAGCTGATCTGTCACTCCGCATCTATAATGGATGGGTTTCCATAAAGTATGGATGAGCCACAAGCTGTTGGGAAAGAGGAACAGAAGGCTTCTTATCCTCCGATGGGAGATTGCAGGGGGACCAGGGATGATCCAGCATGGAATGGGACAACTTGCCACTGAGGCCAATTCAACTTGGCCAACTCGGCATGGGACAATTCGCCAACAGGACAATTCAACAATTCAATTTAATTTTTTCCAAACAATTTAAAAATTATTTTAATTTGTCATTCACATTTCCTTTCCCCCCCTCATTTTGCACCTTTTCTTTAATAATTCTATTCCACCATTTCTTCGATATTAGTGTAACTCTTGTGCATGACAAGTAGTCCCACAGTGTATTGGCCATGGCCAGATGGCCATGGCAAGTCGGCCACAGCAAGTTGGCCATGAAGGGTTGTCCCACTGCAAGTTGGCTGCAGAGTTGGCCACAGCCAGATGGCCATGGCAGGTTGGCCACAGCAAATTAGTCATGGTTAGTTGTCCCACAGCAAGTTGGTTGTACCAAGTTGGCCATGGTGAGATGGCCACAGCAAGTTGGCCACAGGTAGTTGGCCATGGTGAATCTTCCCATTGTAACTTGGCTGCAGAGAGTTGGCCATGACCAGGTGGCCATGGCAAGTTGGTCACAGTGAGATGGCCATGGGGAGTTAGCCGTGACAAGTTTTCCTAGACCTGATCCAGGACTTAGCTAGAATGTGATCCAAGTCTTCCATCTGAGATTTTAATGTCTGAATCATTGACTTCAAGCAAGTGAGGAACCCAAGGATCATCCTCTTGGACCCTAATATTGCTCTCCAGTGAAACTCCTCCACCTCTTACGTTGCAGTTAGTGCCATTCAGAGAAATAATCCTGAATTTCCATTCTTCTACTAGAATAAAATAGAGCAAAATTTTATTGGCTATTGCATTGACTTTTCCAAAGAGAATACAATGTACACTTTAAATTTAAAGCACTTTTTAAAAAAAATATTGACATTACAAGTGTCTATCATGAAAGAATAGAAGCGCAATGATGGCTTAGTTCCCTATAGAGGGAACCATAATTAAGATCAAAGCTATGTCACATTGCTCTAAGACATAGAGCTGTTGTTAGATACTTAACTATATAAAGGGTTGCAAATCTCTTGGCCCTTGTATTAAAAACTGTCATACGAGCAGTCTTCCAGGGCTTTCCATCAAGAGGAGAATGGAACTGCCGCTTTGATCCTTGCAGTTATTGTACATGCTCAAATTTTATTTCAAAACGAAAAGGTATTTGGGGAAATTCACAGGGCAGAATAGAGCTTGCCTGATCTTGTTCCTTAAGGACGTTGCAGAGGTTCGAGTCAGACCCCCTATTCAAAGTAGGTGGGGCTGCACTGGATCTCTAAATTAAAATGACTTTTCTAGTTGGGAGAGTGATTTGGACTGAACTGGCTAATCAGCTGGATACAATTGGAGCCTGATGATCTGGAAGGCTTTTGTGCATATTGAAGTTGGGATGACTCGAGACAATCAAATCCCCCCCAAAACTCAGCGGTGACAGGTGGCATTCTAATACTCTACAGGGGGGAAAGTCCTGTGCTTTCATTCCCTACAAGCCCTTATACAATTTGATGAAAGAAAAAAATTGGTTTTGAATTTTGTTCCGAGAGAGAGGGTGGGGGGGATGGATGTTGGTGAGAGTCTCATTGATCAAGAATGGTACTCTTGCAGTCGTTTAATGATGAGGAACAGATGAAAGGACATCACCGGGTTCAAAGGCTCCTGTCAAACTTTGCAGAAGCAGCTTGGTGCCACTGCAATGCTGATTCACACCTTTGAACATGTATGAGACAGCACAATGCTCATACAAAAGGCATGGAACATTAATCACAATAGTATAGCTATATTCTCTCCTTCCTTCCTTCCTTCCTTCCTTCCTTCCTTCCTTCCTTCCTTCCTTCCTTC
>JANHFR010605535.1:0-10775 GCA_032468015.1 Mimophis mahfalensis | reverse complement strand
TGCATGGAATGAGGGCTGTTGCTGAGCACTTTGTAAGCCGCCCTGAGTCTTCGGAGAAGGGCGGGATATAAATGGGAATTTAAAAAAAAATGTCTTCAAAGAAAAACCAGAAAGTCCAGTTGCCTCTTGAAGAAACACCTTTGGGTCAAAGACATTTACAACTTTCTTAAGTGTCCCTGTGGGATCAACCACCCCACAGTCACAATCAGAGGCAGAAGGGTAAATAGGACTTCTTCTAAGAGAAGGTCCAAAGGACACCTAAAGGTAAAGCTTCCCCTCGCACATACATGCTAGTTGTTCCTGACTCTAGGGGGCGGTGCTCATCTCCGTGGTCATGTGGCCGGCATGACTAAATGCCAAAGGTGCAGGGAACGCTGTTCCCTTCCCACCAAAGGTGGTCCCTATTTTTCTACTCACATTTTGACATGCTTTCGAACTGCTAGGTTGGCAGAAGCTGGGACAACTAACAGGAGTTCACTCCATTACGCAGCACTTGGGGTTGGACCCGCCAACCTTTCTGATCAACAAGCTCAGTGTTTTAGTCACTGAGCAACAACATCCCCTATGAGGACACCTAAGAGCCACCAAATTATGTAACATACTTGTCACAGCACAACAAATTCCTTCATTTCAAACGGTAATGTAATCAGGAAAGAACAAAGACAAGATTTTCTCTGCTATTTTCCACTTGGAAAGGAATGCAAAATGGCTATCAAAAGTCTTGTAAAATATGATTGCTATTAACCCTGCTATTATGTAATGCTTCCTCTTATTTTAAAAAAGTATGGAATTCCTTAGCATGCTTTCCAGATAGCAGGAATAAACCCAGATGTTTGCTTTCTCCAAATTTAGTGCAGGGAAGAGACAAGGCAGAATGCCATCATTAAAACTTCTCAGACACACAGGGAAAAACACAGCACCACACCTGAATCCTGAATGCCATTGATGTCTTCCCAATCTACCTGGGAATGTAGAAAGAGCATCCTAAAAGGTGTACAGGTCATCCTTGAATTACAACCCTTTTTTAGTGATTAATCAAAATTACAACAGCACTGAAAAAAGTGACTTACGACTGGTTTTCTCTCTTACAACCGTTCCAGCATCCCCATGGTCACATCATCAAAATTCAGATGCTTGGCAACTGATGGTTACAGTGTCCCAGGATCGAGTGATCCCCTTTTGTGACCTTCTGAGAAGCAAAGCCAATGGGGAAACCAGATTCACTTTACACCCAGGTTACTCATTTAACAACTGCAGTGATTCACTCAGCCACCGTGGCAAGAAAGTTTGTAAAATGAGGGGAAAATTCACTTCACCACTGTCAAAATGTCCCAGAGGTGCTTTTTTTTTTTCAAGAGGTAACTGGACTTTCTTGGTTTTTCTTTGAAGTTGTTTCACTTCTCTCCCAAGAAGCTTCTTCAGCTCTGACAATGTTGGGGAATAGAAGGATTGAGGCCAGCCAATCAGAGCTGAAGAAGCTTCTTGGATGAGAAGCAAAATGTCTTCAAAGAAAAATCAGAAAGTCCAGTTGCCTCCTGAAAAAAGCACTGTGGGGAAAATCACACACACGCAACAGGCTTTTGCAGTTTTCCAGGAAGAGAGCATCAGAGGCAAAGTGACAAAGGGGAAGATGAAAGATGAAGATAAAAGGTAAACGTAAAGTGAGGAAGTAAAGTGAGAGATAAAAGCCAGGAAGTGTAGTGAAGTAAGTTTGCTTTCTGCTCCCTCCCAACTTTATTGGACCAATGGCAAAGGTGGTTATACAATACAGCATTACATCATACATAGAAATGCCAACAGAAGGCCAGTAGAGACATCACCACTCAGCTCAGGAAAAGGGAGTATAGGAGGCCAGAGTAAGGAGCCCTTGGGAAAATAATGAGGGCAAATAATGTAATGCATAGCTCTTCTAAGCGTTCTCATTGGAAACAGTGCGATTAGTGAGATATAGGAATATCTCCAAGGTAGGTCATCTGGAGTTCCCATAAAACCTTTCTCATGGGAAAAAGGCATGAGAAGAAAACAGGGTTTGCCCTAGCCAACCTCAAGCCAAATCCCACAATCCAGATCCCCGGGGAACCATCCTTCCACCTGCAATATTCCTACAAAGCACCTTTGGGACAACCATTTATTTATTTATTTTATTTATTTAATTTATATGCCGCCTTTCTCTCAAAGGAATCAGGGCGGCTTACAGTCCATATAAAAAACATACAATAAGAAAGTTAAAATAGGATTAAATAAAATTCGGACTAACAAATAATTAAAATTTTAAATTTTAAAACAATCCAATTAAAATCAATACTTTATGGGGAGAGACCAGCTTGTTGAAACCACCAAGTTTTGAGGGCGTGGTGGAAGGCACGTAGGTCAGGGACAATCTGGATCTCCACAGGGAGCTTGTTCCAGAGGGCAGGGGCCACCACAGAGAAGGCCCGCCCCCTGGGGGCCACCAGCTGGCATTGTTTGGCTGACGGCACCCTGAGGAGGCCGACTCTGCAGGACTGCACTGGTCGATAGGAGGTTGTCAATGGCAGCAGGAGGTCTCACAGGTATCCTGGGCCTAAGGCATGGAGCGCTTTAAAGGTCATAACCAAAACCTTGAATCACACCCGGAGGGCCACTGAGAGCCAGTGCAAGCCACACAGGAGAGGTGTCACATGGGAATGCCTAGGCATCCCATAAATAACCTGCGCGGCTGCATTTTGCACCAACGAGCCTCTGGATGCTCTTCAAGGGGAGCCCTGTGTAGAGAGAATTACAGTAGTCTAACCGGGAGATGATGAGGGCGTGAGTGACTGTCTGTAAGGCATCCCAGTCCAGATAGGGACGCAACTGGTAAATCAGGCAAACCTGATAGAAACCACCCCCTGGTGACGGCTGAGAGATGGTCCTCTAAAGACAGCCGCGCATCCAGGGGGACACCCAAGTTGCATGCCCTATCTGTGGGGGTTAAGGTCTCCCCCCCCATCATCAACGATGGTACAAACTGACCAAACCGAGGCATCGGAAACCACAGCCACTCAGTCTCGGAAGGGTTGAGTCTGAGCCTGTTCATCCCCATCCAGATCCAAATGGCCTCCAGTCACCAGGACATCACATCAAGGGCATTGTTGGGCTGGTTTGGGGTGGAGATGTACAATTGAGTATCATCAGCATACTGATGATATTGCACCCCAAAACCACAGATGATCTCACCCAGTGGCTTCATATAGATGTTGAACAGAAGGGGCGAGAGAACTGACCCCTGAGGCACCCCATAAGTGAGCGGCCTCAGAGTCGACCTCTGCCAACACAAACTGCGAATGACCCAAGAGATAGGAGGTGAACCACTGCAAAACGGTCCCTCCCACTCCCAACCCCTCAAGTTGCTGCAGTAGGATATCATGGTCAATGGTACTGAAAGCCACTGAGAGATCTAATAGGACCAGGACAGAGGAACAGCCCCTATCCCGAGCCCTCCAGAGATCATCCACCAACGTGACCAAAACCATTTCTATGCTGTAACCGGACCTGAAGCCAGATGGACTCGGATACAGATACACAGCTTCATCCAGGAATTGAGGGAGCTGTCGAGCCACCACACTCTCTACAACCTTTGCCACAAAGCGAAGGTTGGAGACGGGATGGTAGTTAGTTAATAAAGCTGGGTCCAGGTTCGGTGTAGGGGTCTCACCACCGCCTCCTTCAAGGCAGAAGGAAAGAACCCCTCACCCAAAGAAGCATTAACGATAGCCTGGAGCCAGCCTCACATAACTTCCTGGGAGGCCAAAACCAACCAGGAGGGACACGGGTCCAGCAAACAGGTGGTGGCACTAAGCTTCCCAACAATCCTGTCCACATCATTGGGAGTCCCAGATCACATCCTCAAGACTAGCCTCTGCCATCCCCATGGGGACCACCCAGTCACAGTCCAAGCCTATCTGAATCTGAGCGATTTTATCCTGCAGATGCTGGACAAACTCCTCTGCCTTACCCTGCAAGGGTTCCTCCCTCGCTCCAAGATTCAACAGCGAGCGAGTCACCCTAAACACAGCGGCCAAGGAATTATCTGTGGATGCAATAAGGGCGGCACAGTGCGCGCACTTTGCTGCCTTCATCGCCACTAGGTAAGACTTAGTACAAGTTCTTATCATTACTTGGATGACTGAGAATCTCTACAGAGTTTTAGCTATATAATTTGGGATGAACACTCTTTGAATGGTGTGGGAGTAGGGATGGATTTCCAGAGGGGAAAAATTGCAGACTACAAGAACCATTTACACTACTCAGGTGACCCTGAGGACACAGATAAACCTCCAAGGGCTTCAACGACCCTCTAAAACAGGGGAGTCAAACTCACATCGTCATAGTGGCATCACGTGATATATTGGGACTTCCCCCCCCTTTGTTAAACCAGGTGGGGGTGGGGCCAGCATGTGACGCATCCAGCCCGCAGGCCACAAGTTTGACACCCCTGCTCTAAAAGGATGCAGATGGCCAGCTGTCCGCAAGGAATATAAATCCTTCCATTCCCGCACCATCCAGTCAGAACTGAAGAAGCTTCTTGGATGAGAAGCAAAACATCTTCAAAAGAAAAAGCAGGAAGTCCAGTTGCCTTTTGAAAAAGCACCTTTGGGACAACCACAACCTGGATGGCTGAGAATCCATGTGGACATTTTGATAGGGCATAAATTAAAATGTCCGAGATCGCCCTGCACACACACACCCATAAATTGTGAAGGAGGATTTTTAAATCATCACTTACTTCTAAAGGTCTAGAGGCCGATGGAATGCCTGGGTAATCTTTGTGCATGCACATAATTAAAACAAACCCGAGGTAACACTCTAAAGAACACTTTATTTGAAAAGGAAGTAGAAAAACTAACTGACTATATTATAGTAGATTTGATGCTTACTGTACCAGCATCACAGAAAGAAGAGAAAGTAGAAAGAGGAAACGGAACAGAACTTGTTTTTAGACATGCGCACAGAGTACAGAAACAGATATGAAACCAAAACATGGCTGCATCACGTGGCAATCACCATGGTTATGAGATAAGTCTAGCAGACAGTAGAATGTTCTATAATGTTTCAGCTTAACTGGCAAACCAAAAATGCAGTGACACATTTAACTGTCAAAATGAAAATTTCAGGCTCAGTTGTGGTCATAACTCGAGTCCTACCTGTATAATTGTCATTCTCAAATCTCTTTGACTTACCTATCCATAAAAGGGCAAAATATGTTTCCATGATTAGAATGTTATTTAAACAACATAATGCTATTTGTAAAGGACATGAACAGGGTTCACAAAGTTTCTAGCCAGAATGAAATTTGCTTTCGACTCTCAATCTCTGGGAGTTTGTCCCAAACTCATTTAGCTCCATCAATTCCCTCCTCTTCAGGGATGACTTGGGAATGATTACAACTTGCATCTGGCCACGACCAAACAATTAGCCTCTAATTCCCTTACAGGAATTAAAACTGTTCATCTAACCCTTCAAAAATCTAATTAATAACTGCTGTGAGTCTTTACTGATTATAGCAATACAGTATGCAACCTCTTAATCTGGTCAATAAGTAAATGTTCATATACAAGAGCCTTGGTCACTCACCCCAAGAGAACCAGTTTGATCTAGTAGTTATATGGCATGAGAGATGCTGAGTTCTAATCCTGTCTTAGGCACAGAGTTAGCTGGAGACTTTGGCCCAGCCTTCTTCTCTCCGCTTTAAGAAGGATGCACGTAAGGATGGTTTCAAAACTTAGCATAGAAGAAATATATTGGGGAAAAAGTTTATGGAGAGAAAAAGACAGTTGTAAGAGTCAAAAAGAGAGAAGAAGAGATAAGGCATGAAAATTTAGAGTGATCCTAGTGGGAATTTTGGAAAAAAAGTAATTTGGAAAAGTAGAAAAAAGAGCTATATTAAGGAGCTCCCAGCAGAGGAAGTGGTATTAAAAATAAAAGCAAGGAACTCATTTCGGAAGAAACAGATGGAAAGGAATGCTGGAATGAATATTGGAGAGATTTATACAATAGCAGGATATGCCAAAAGTGGGACTGGGATGACCTCTACAAGGGTTGGTATTCAAAGAAGTCCTTAATGGTGTGAGAACACTGCAAAACTGTAATTCTACAGATAGGAATGAAGTAGCTGAAGAAAGATTCAGAGTTGAGTGTGATTGCTTGAAGATTGGTTGTGTGAATCGTTCTGTTTGTGTAAAAGTCCCTGATAACTAAAATCATGCAAATAAAGTTCTCAGCCTTGGGAACTTTAAGCTGGCTGAGGAATTCTGGGAATTGTAGTCCAGATGGTTGAAAGCTGCTGAAGTTGCGCAACACTGGAATAACACACTCTTGTTTTCCTGCAAAGAACAAGAGTGGATGCAATGACCTCAAGGGGGTTAATTAATTTGTTCAGTGTGTCCAGCCGGCTGTGGGGCACTTTTTTTTTTAATGAAAACAAAAATCCACCAAAGAGATGGCCAGGAGCAACATTTGGGAAAGGCAATGCAACTTTGTTCCAGAAAAGTGATTTGCAAACTACTTTAGCAATTCAGGTCGTCATTGACAACTGTAGGATGGTGAAATAGCTAATTGATTGGACATTATTCTTGATTAGCAGATAACCTGGCGTTACCCAGGTATTTATTTATCCCAACCCTGTATTAGACAGGAATGGTGATGTGAAGTGACAATGCAAGTGTGGAATGGGCTGTCCTCCCTCCTTCCATTAACGTCTCCACAATTCCTGAAGAGGCAATGGCAAGAGCAACTTCTCCCTCAGTTCTGATTTCAGCAACAATTAAATGAATTAAAAATGTTTTCCCTGTGCCCCCAGAAGCATCAAGGAATATCGTCTCTGCGTGACATACGTCATGTCGGTCCCATAGTGGTGCAGCCAGGCCCTGTTACAGACGCCCCCTTGTGGAGTACTGTGAAGCTGTTACCATGGCAACTCCACTGCGCTGTAGGCTGTATCTTTACAGAACACACAACACTGAGGGGTCAGAATACCACCCCCAAGGGGCATTAGGGGTGTCTTGCCCCCACAATATTTGTTTCCAGAGAGTAAGTCATCTGTGTACCACCTGCTTATTAGGGCAGTCAGGCCCCCCCTAAGTGGTGTTTTACAAAGTCAGCTTAATGCCCCCAACAATCTGAGTCCTCAGTTTACCTACTTTGGAAAGATGGAAGGCTGAGTCTACCTGAGTCACCCTTCTACATATATGTAGAAGATGTAGAGAAAGTCTTCTCTAAAAGGGTTAGGCTTGAATTATGAAATGTATTGCATGAATGTGGAATTACAAATTGGCTGTTGAACGTGATAAATGATGGGAGTAAAGCATACTCAGGAATAGATGAAATACTAATTTCAGTACTAAGCTGATATTGCAGGTTGTGTGAGAGAGAGTGAGTGAGTGATGGAGAAGGGGAGAGGGAGGGAACGAGGGAGGGAGGGCGGGAGAGATGCTTATGGTGATATTCAGGGTGAATTGATTGAAAATTTAAATGTTGTTGAATGAATCTGGCTACCCCATTGATCTGACTCGTCAGACGTGATCACATGACCTCAGGGACCCTGTAACTGTCATAAATATGAGTCAATTGTCCAAATTTTGATCACATGACCACAGTGATTCCGCAACGGTTATAAGTGTGAAGAACAGTCACTTTTTTCAGTGCTGGGGTAACTTTGAATGGACACTAAATGAGCAGTTGTAAGTCCAGGGCTACCTGCAATGGCACAGCCAGAGGTAATTTGATGGCGATGGGACTTTGAAATCCCCCAGCTTTTCCTTTAAATCTGCAGATGTGTTCCCTTGATTTAAGGACAAAATTACAAAACCACCCTGACCTGTGTGGAGCCTTGGCAAGGTGTGATACAGGACTTACCTTGAGCTGCAGTGAAACGCAGCTTTTTGCACAACTTGGAGAACACAAAAGATTTTGTGTCCTTCAAGCAGAAAACATGTTGGGCTGAATTCTAAGGATTGGTTAAAATAAACCATATGCTGTCCTATTATTTTTTTTTAATTAGTTCCTGATTCTCATTTGTGTAAGACAGATACCCCACAGATTTTCCAAAAGTAATTTCTCTTGGGTAGGTTGCATCATAAAACATGGTGGGGAAAGGTTATACGTGCATTAGCAGCTCTTCTTGAAAAGGTGGCACCGATTTAAAGATGACGTTGAAGAAAAATGCCAACAAATGAAAAAAAAAGAATAGTTTTTAAAAGAGACATTGTTTTGCTGAAACGATTACAATGAATTAAGCAGTAATGATTCATTGGCCCATCTTTAGTAGATGTTGTTGAATCAACAGCTGTTAAAAAAAGGAAATGAAGAACAGGGTCGAATAAAAATATAATTCTTAGGTAGTGTTGTAGAAGAAGGCAAACAACTCTGAAACAAATGAGCTTTGGAAACGAACAAAGATAATATTCAAAACTTACCAAAATGGAGATGGGGTTCAGAGTTAGGGTTAAGTCTTTTTAAAAATCTCTTCAATTCAATGGGGTTTCCATAAGAAGTAAGTGCAATCTAGGTAGAAGTTAGACTGGACCAGAAGATTGTTAAATTTATTCATTGTTGAATTATAAAAATGTAAGGTTTGGTGCATTTAAAATGGCGGACTAGGCCAGGCCACACCACACTCACTCAACCGGTGCCAGGCTGTCTGCTGCTAAGCAGACTTTGCCACCCAAATGTATCCATGTGAGTTGTCAATCAGTGGCTGAGTAGAAGCCTATAAATAAGGGAGGCTCACACAGCCTCGTGCTCTCGCTTTTCTTCAATTCTAGCCTCGTGTCCTTCCCTTTTGCTTGTATGCTGACTACCTCATGAATGACCCTGTAACCGCTTGCACAGATGTATATAGACTGTAAATAAACTCCTATCTTCTGGACAATGAATGCCTCGATCTCCTAACTCCGTTCCTGTAATCCATCAACCTCCAAATAGTTGCCAGGTTTCCTATTTAATTGTTAAGTGGCTAACAGAGTAAAATCTAACTCTGCGTTCAGACCAATCAACAGGAGAGCCAGCAAAGCTGCTCCCCTCTTGAATTTAACAAAGACCTCCAAGGTCCCTTCCAATCAATCAATCTGATTGATTGATTGATTGATTGATCTGCCCTGTTGGTCTGCCACGCAGGCACAATTCAAGCAATGCCATCCTATGACTTCATCTGCCTCCTTTCCCAACATCTGGGACACAAGGGGGAGAGAATTCCCTGTAAGAGAATAACAGAGGTGGAAGGGATTTTAAGCCCCTGCTCAAGCAAGAGATGATGGCAAACCCAGGGGTGGGTTACTACCGGTTCGCACTGGTTTGGGCGAACCGATAGTTATGGAACTACTGGTTTCAGCAAACTGGTTCTGCCGGAAATGAAGCTGGGCCCTCCCACATGCCCCTGGTTTTTACTGACCTCTATTCCCTTCAGTGGAAGCACAGCTGATCAGTGCAGCAGTGTGAATACCACTCATCAGCTGTGCTGTCTCACCGGAGCTGCAGCAATAGGTAAGAATCCCCTTTTTTTGCTAATACAATATGTGCGCGCAGTGTGCATTTGGCATGCATGCAAAGCGCGTGATTACTGAACCAATTGTTAGACCAGTAGGAACCCACCCCTGGGCAAACCTATGGCACACGTGACAGATGTGGCACAAAGAGCCCTTTCTCTGGGCATGAGCCATTGCCCCAATTCAGCTCCACCCTGTATGTGTGTGCATGCCTCCCACCAGTGAGCTGGTCTTCAGGTCTCTGCCATGTATATGCACACGCAGTGCATGTTTGGCGTGAACGTGAAATGCGCAATCACCAAACCAATTGTTAGACTGCTAGGAACCCACCCCTGGATGAACCTATTGAAGGGGTCTGCAAACTTAAACCCTCAACGAGCCATTTGGACCCATTTCCCACAGAAAAGAAAACACCTGGAGCCAATAATTTAACAACCGGTATGACTGGATGGGCGTGGCCAACTCACATCACTGATTCCCACCCAGTTGCCTCCTGCTCTGGAATACGTAGTGAGTCTCCATCCCACACCATCACCCTTACCTTCTCAGGCCAGACGAGGAGTGACGGGGAGGGGAGGGCAGGGGCCAGTCAGTGGTGGGATCAGCCGACTGGGAGCCGCAGCATAGGGCCAAAAGAGCTGCATGTGGCTCCAGAGCCACAGTTTGCAGACCCCTGACCTATGGCAAGCATGCCAAATATAGCACACAGAGCCCTCTCTCTGGGCATGTGAGCCATCGCCCCAGCTCAGCTATGCCACCTACGCATGCACATGTGCATGCCTCCCACCAGCCAACTGATCTTCAGATCTCTGCCATGCATGCGCAGGGGCAGTATGTGTGTGGAAGTCATGCATGCACAGGGATGGGGTGCACACATGGGTTGCGCACGCATGTGCGGGGGCAGGGCACATACAGGGGGTTGCGCATGCATGCATGGGGGAGCGAGGCACAGACGGGGGTCACTTGGGGGTCATGGGGTGCAGGGGTGCATATGCATGCACAGCAGTGGGGCACATGTGCAGGGCATGCGCATGCTGCATTTTGGGGATGCGTGTGCACGCTTTGGGCACTTGGTGCTGAAAAGGTTAGCCATCACTGCCCTATATCAGGGGTCTTCAAACTTGGCAGCTTTAAGACTTGTGAACTTCAGCTCCCAGAATTCCTCCTCCAGTCATGTTATCTCAGGAATTCTGGGGGTTGAAGTCCACAAGTCTTAAACTTGCCAGGTTTGAAGACCTTGCCCTATACCATTCCAGACAAATGGCTGTTCGA